>JABXWE010006679.1:0-39939 GCA_014611495.1 Limonius californicus
CCCCCCCCCCCCCGGAATTGTGCCTGCTTCCACCGGAATTCAAAGTAAAGAACCAGTTTTTTTGTGCAGTGAGAAAGAAACCTTTTTTTTGCTCGCGTTAACTTGCAAACTTCAAATGTGGCTTTCATGTAACTAGAAAAACGACCTTCAGTCGCCATATGCGGTGTTTGTTGTTATTTATAAAGCAACCAAATTATATGCTGTGTTATTCTTGTGAACTTTAGCGTCCCTGGTGCACGTTCCTATATGCAAAACGTAAATATCGTTGCACCAGTGGCGGCGAGTTTTTTTTGTGAACGTTCTAAAATTAAAAATATATAATCATTTGTTGTCCTTTTTTTTCTTGTACTGTCATTTTTAACACTCTAATTAAATGTGTGTTAAACATTTACTGCCTCTTATTGTGTCTTTTGTACTTGTTTGTGTACGAATTTTGCAAGCTTAAATATATAAGAGGAGGCACAATAAAGGTGAGTTCCATTCCCGTAAGCTGTTGGCTTCTCGGCCTTCCACTAGGACCTACAATCAGCTGAATTTGGAAGGTGGCGCCCACAAATTTTGACTTACCCTGTATACAACTAAAGATTTCCTCGCATAAGCGATTTTCACGAACTCCCCCTACTCCTCTGAGCTAAGCTGTAGGCCGTTTTCCACCTATCCGGTTACGGGTCGTCGGAAAAGCTCGATTGGCCCGTAACAAACATGGAGGTAAACAAACTGGTATTAACAATCACTAATAGTTTGCGAGTAGCTACAAAGAAAATATGCTCAAGAATTCCACTAAAACTCAGAAAACTGAGTGTTAACACGATATAACTGATAAATAAGAGAAGGATAACTAACAGAGACACAAATTAATACAAACAACTCTGCAAAAAATAAGCAAAGATACCCGCAAGGATCTCACGGATCTCTATCACGGAAAATATCAACATGAGATTACTAAAGTCAAACATATCTAGAGGAAGAAATAAACTCTATGCAACCAAAAATAAACACGGGGAAATAGAGACAGAAAAAGAAGAAGTTCTTACAACAATCCAAACCTTTTATGAAAAATTGTAAAGATCGACAGCCCCAGAAGAAGAAAAAATACAAAGAATAAAAATTCACAATGTAGGATCAGAAGAAATCCCAGACATAAACACAACGGAAATACGAACGGCCCTAAACCAAATGAAAACTAGGAAAGCCGCAGCTGGAGATAAAATCACAACGAATATGTTGAAGATGGGAGGAGAGGCCCTAGAAAAATCTCTTATCATTTTACTAAATAAATTCCTAAACGAAGAAAAAATACCTAAAGTCTGGCAAATGCAGGAGTAGTCTTGATCTTTAAGAAGGGAGATAATATCAACATAGCAAACTACAGACCAATGAGCCCCTGTCTCACATATACAAACTATTATCTAGAATTCTGACAAACCGCCTAGCCAACAAACTCGACCGATACCAACCAGTGGAACAGGCGGGATTTAGAAAAGGCTCCAGTACGAAGGACCAAAACAAACCATAAAGAACCTCATTGAAAACTGCACAGAGTATAACACCCTCCCCCTACACATAACGATCGTAGATTATGAAAAAGCCTTCGATTCGATCCTAATCTTGAAATCACTGGACATTGAAAGAATTAACTCAAGGTATTTCAACCTAATAAAGCATGTATACGAGAACGTTAGCACGCAGATGAAAGTGGACGAAGACATGATTACAGAAAAGATTTAAATGGAAAAATGAGTACGACAAGGGGATGTCATATCTCCAAACCTATTCACCTTAGCGATGGAAAATATTTTTAAAAACCTGGCATAGAAAAATAAAGGCATCAATGTAAATGGAACGTTCCGAAACCATCTCCGCTTCGTGGAAAACGTAGCTATCATCAGCAGCGACACTAAAGAACTAGACCCTATCTTGAAACAACTTCAGCGAGTCTCCGAACAGGTTGGTCTCAAAATGAACCTCCGAGAAAATGCACAAATAACCATCGAAAGCCACGATATAGAAATCGTGGACGAGTATGTATGCCTGGGACACAACATAAAACTAGGAAAAGAAAACCAAACTGCCGAAATAACGAAAAGGGTAGGCCGAAACTGGACGGCGTTTGGTAAACTGAGATATGTTTTCAAATCACAAAATATTCCCATAAACCTAAAATGGAGATGGTCAGACAACATCGCAAGACAAGAACTAGATAGGTGGATGCTCAAAGTAACACAATAGCGTCCAAGTACCACAAGAAGAAGCGCGGGGAGATCACAGAAACGCTGGCGAGACGACATCCAACAAATTGTTCATGAGTTCTTCTGCCTTCTAATGATATATTTTTATTGTGAAGAAACCCATATATTATAGTATACTTGAAAACGGTATGGAAAAATAAGCGAATCGCTTCACTTGGACTTTTCATTACTTTAAACATTCTTTATTTATTTACAAAAGTATATTATTTGCATTAACTTTGATCTAATGTTCCATCCGATCACAGTAAGTATATCTTATGAGAGAGGAAGAGAGAGAGAGAGAGCCATAGTAAAAGCAAACAAAAAAGTGCAAAAACGGAAACAGAAAAAGAAACGTTAAGAAGAGAATGCGGTGAAAAAGGAGAGAACTAAAGAAATCCAGTAAAGCAGCTAAAGATGGAGCCTGGGTCAAACTGTGCAGAGAGGTGCACGCAAATACATGGGGAAAAGGGTATACAATTTAATGCAAGAAGATGCGGACACTCCCCAAAGCAGGCCTGAATATGGTAGAATGCCTATTCCCCAGAAATTAAGTAGGAGACTGAAGTCGATTAACACCAGAAGTTAGAAATGCTATTCCTCTATTCACCGCCAATGAGATCAAGCAACCATTATCAAGGTTGAAAAGCGAGGAAACACGTGCACCAGACGGGTAGCCGGGCGAAGTGGTCAAAATGGTTGTACAAGGAAAACTACAATATTGCTTAAAAGTATACAATAAGCTACTAAGTGGTGGGAACTGCCCACTAATGTGGAAGAGGGCAAGAAGAAAGATGACAAAGCACCGGCATATAGACCAATCTACTTGCTGGATACTCTCGGCAAACTGCTGAAGCAGCTGCTGGCTGCAACAATCAAAAGCGAAATGGAACAAAAGGCAATCTTCTCGGAGCAACAGTATGGCTTCAGCAAAAGCAGATCAACGGCCGAAGCAATGCAAAAAGTCCAACAAATTGCAGACGAGGAAAATACAAGTGATAATAGGGGGGGGGGAGATATTTATGTGTAACGGCACCATCAAAAGGCATCATAGAAGAATTAATAAACAGGAGATTACCACTGTATTTAATTAGGATGATCAGAAACTACTTTAAAGATAAAATTTTAGAAACCAGTAACACCACGACGATGAAAATATCCTGGGGAGTTCCACAGGGGTCGGCCCTAGGACCGCTTTTGTGGAACATCTATTACGATGAGCTGCTGAGGCTAGCGATGCCACAGGAATTACGCTAGTAGGGTACGCCGTTGAGCTGGCGATAGTCACGCGGGGAAGAACGGCGAATCACACAGCTAATTATCAACCAATGGATGATAATGAAAGAATTAAATCTAGCCCCACACAAGACCAAAGCGGTAGTCCTAGTAGGCATAAGGAAAATAACGGAACTGACAATAATAGAAAACACCTAAATACCCGCAAAAAGGCCCTGAAATATCTGCGTATTTTCTTCAACAGGAATATGAGTATGACATAGAGACAGCGGCAACGGCTCTTGGATGAATAATGCCCAATATAGGACGATTCAGGATCACCAAGAGGGGAATCATGACGTCAATGATATGCTCCATTATACTGTATGGCACTCCAGTGTGGAAGACAACAATGGTAAAAAAAGTACAGAAACATGCTTATCAAGACACAAAGAAAGATTCTAAGCGGGGTGTGCAGCGCCTACAGGACGTGTGAGCGGGGGCGCTACAGCTAATACCCAGCAGACCACCGATAGGGATGCTGGTGGAAGAAACATCCCGCAAGCATGAAGAAAAGTGGGTATAATAAGAAGTGCCTACAGAAAACTCACACTGAAAAAGTAGTAGGAAAAACGGCAGGGAGAATGCGAGAAAGCCAGTTGGACACAACGCCTAATAACGGACATTTAAATGTGGAATAGACGCAAACATGGAGAGACGAATTACTATGTCACACAGATGATGTCGGGACACGGGTGTTTTGGGTAAACGCGAACTGCGCCTATCGTGGACAGGAATATACTGCAGAACACACAAGGTTCCATTGTGATAGATGGCAAGAACGAAGAGAAGCACTGGAGCAGGCAATGGGGCAACCCATTACACCCGGAAATCTAATCCCAACCATACTAAGAGACGAGGATACATGGAATACTTTTGCAGAGAAGATCATGAAAATAATGAGAACCAAAGAAGTGCATGAGCACCTAAGACAAGGGGAGCAAGAACAAGGAATGGAATAAAAGACAGTTTCTAAATGAACGAAATTAAAGAAATAAGAAAAAAGAGAAGGAAAATAAAGAGACAGAACCCAATGAAGTAGTGCAGTAGCGATTCCGTGGGGCCTCTGTAAAGAGGAGGAGGGTTTTAGCCGGTAAGAATCCGGTACCACCCAAAGAGTCTTCCGGAAATTTCCCCTCCTCCTACAAAATAAAGGTATTTTTTATTAATGTTGTAAATTCTATTTTCAGAATGAATGTTACCGACACGTGCGCCGGTTAAAACAAGCTTTGTAACGATGATATACCAGTAAGGGTGTCTATTATGTAAGTTTCCTAAATAGAATGTGTAAAATTACATTTATAAAAATGTCCCTTTTAGGAGTTGAAAGGTGTATTTTAGATGCCCGATAATATTTACAGAAACTTAAAAATTTCTACTCTGTATAAGGGAAATTTAAGGGGCTAAAATGCTCGTGGATCTGGTTCTAATTACTTTTTCAGATTGTGTTACGAAAAAGTGATATTTATCGAAATTCTTAAGCATTGTTTCTCAGCACTATTGTAAACCAGTCGATCATAAAAGTGTTGAAGAAGTCGCAAAATTTATGCGGTGATAAATATTTGTTTTAATTCAAATGGTTTTTAAACTGACCACAAACGATGTTCTTGGAGAAAATGTTAGTTTCTTGTAAATTTCAAATAAATCTTGGCTGGTCGATTACAACCACGAGAGTATGAAATTTTAATACCTGACCTACTTGACTGCTTTTACAGGTGTTTCCGAGGAACTGACAAAAAGGGAGTTCCTAAACAAAATTTAAAACGTATAAAATAGCATTTCATGTTTATATACTGCTATTTGCGTATTCATGTGTTAATTAGTTTCAAAATATTACTAATAGTTTAGACATTCAACAGACTATGTAGGATATGACAGCGTATTATACCACGAAACTGTCGTATTTATGATAAAAAATAATACAAAAAATAAAATAGGAAATACGAACTACGACGTACGAAATACAAAATATGAAATTCACATTATAAAATACTAAATACGAAACACCAGAAAAAAATATACAAACATAGAATCCAAAATGCTGAATACACAACACAGAACAGAATATACAAAACCAATTTCAAAGAATTAGATTTTCAATTGGCTATATAAACGTATGTACTCATCTACCACAAAATAGCACATCATATTATATCGCGAAACTGTCACATGTATGATAAGAAAAAACAAAATACAAAATAGGAAATAGGAAATAGAAAATACGAAACACGAAATACGAAATACAAGAAAAAACAATACAAAACATACAATTCAAAATGCTGAACGCAAAACACAAAACATAATACACAAAACATAATACACAAAACTCAAAACACAAAACCAATTTGAAAGAATTAACTGTTACTTTAAAGTTTCAGTAGATTGTGTGAACTTATGTAATCACTAATCATCTACCAAGAAACAATATATCGTATCATACCATGAAACTGTCATATGTATGATAAAAGGCATACAAAATAGGAAATACGGCGTGCGCAGTAGGAAATACGAAACTCCAAGTACAAAATAAAAAAAAACACCAAACACAGAACCTAAAATACTAAATACAAATCATAAAACAGAATACACCATAAACAAAACCAATTTAAAAGAATAAACTAATAGTTTAGAAATTCAAGAGATTTATGCGAAATACAAAACAGGAAATACGAAATACGAAATAAACAATATCAAACATGAAACAGGAAACACGAAACCCAAAATACAAATCCAGTTAAAATTAAGAACATACATACATGTATTTGGTATTTCAAAATAGTGTTAATCTAAAAATAAGAAACTGAGGAAATTATAGAAAAATATTGGTACTATAATATATCAAAAGGTGCAACCCTTACTTAGATGATCATCGAACCACACACGGCAGTACAGAAAGTTATATGTTTGAACTCTCCATATTGAATTTACTATATTTTAACGAATCTTAATTTGTAAAATGAAACACTAAAATAATGCTTACAGATACGCCAAACCCAAAGCATACTTGTTTGTAAAAGATAAGTAATATAAACGTTTTAGATAAGGTTGGAAAAACTATTTTATAAGCCTTTATTTCGTTATAACATACAAATTACCATACGAAAGTGCCGGTACAGTTATCCACTGCATTACTATAATAACATAATGATACAAAACAAAACGGAAACCATATTTCAATGAAAAGAAATTGGCAGTACTATCTGAGCATATAGAAAACTCTTGACAATAAATCATATCCATGCAGTAGTTACATAAAAGGAAAGTTGGAAACAACGAGAGCGGAAATCCAAAAGAAATCATTTGAACTACTATAAAAGAAACAATAAACTGATAAATCAAGACATTAAACCATGACTATTGATTAGCATATTCCTGCAGTTATATCAAACCTGTTGAAATTGAGACTATTATTATTATTAAAATATATCATTATGTATTTATATCTTGTTTCATGTAGTTTGAAGTAGTTACAATTTTTACATAAACTAAAAATCATAGACATTTGTTCTCAGAATCAACAGCAAATAATTATTCAATACTATATTAACTAAAAACTTGAAGTTATAAAACTAAGGAACTTGTTGCTACGAAGATTTCCATTTACAGTGACTAAGCGAAAGTTTACAAGTGAAGTGAAAGAAAATTATGTTGCTAGTTTTTTGCGAATTATTCAATAAAATTTAGATTTGGGCGTTTAGAAATCAACATTATATTAATGTTGAGAAATATAAAATCGATGATAAAATATTAAAAACGATCACTATACCATAACTATCAGAGTTTGCCACATTAATTAATAATTTCTGATATTAGACAAAATTTCACATATCTAAAATGTAGTTCACATACAAATAACTCATTGTACATATTTTTATACCACAAATATCAAGAGACCCAAAAAAAGCTGATCCTCAGCGGCCTGTGGAATGAAAAGTCACGTCTTTACTAGATTAAAGGAATGTTTATGATGTCAGATAAATCTTTTTTTTATGCGAATCTGACTAATTGTTAAAATGATTTTTAATACATTTCAAAGAGCATTCATTATTGAATCTTACTTTCGGAACGGCTTTCAAATTGACGGAGAATGGACCTATTCGATTCCTCCTTGTTTTGAGGAATTCCGAGAGAGGTATAACAATGAAATTATTACATACTGAAAATTTTATACTTTGGTTAAGAATTTAGTCTGCAATTTTCGAGAAACTGAAGGTAAGAAGGGTCTGGTAGGCCAAAGAAGATAGTACCTGCTTTAATTGAAACTGTAAGACAACGAATTGACGAGGCTCCAAAAACACCAATTAGACATTTATGCCAGCAAGTTGATGATTTAAGTTACGGTACGTGCCACAGAATATTGAGACAAGCTTTGCATCTACATCCTCACCGATTTATTTCCATTCAGGAGCTTTTAGAACAGGATTATCCAAAAAGAGTTCAGTTTTGTCGTTGGTTTTTGGATGATCTCAATGATGAGCAGTTAAATTTAACCTTTTTTACCGACGAAGCCTGGTTTTACCTTAATGGGTATCTTAATTCACAGAATATGCGGATCTGGAGTAGCGAGAATCCACACGCTACAATTAAAGCTCCCCTTCATCCACAGAAAATAGGAGTCTGGGTTGGAATGAGTCGTTGTAGGTTAGTTGGGCGAACATTTTTCAAAGGCACGCTAACTGCAGCAAGGTACAGGAACGAATTATTGCAACCTTTCTTAAATGAACTTCACGATGATGAGCTATGGGATGGTTTTCTGCAACAGGATGGAGCAACAGCTCATGCAGCTGCAAATACAATTAATTTTTTACGCGAATATTTTGATGACCGAATCATTAGTAGGAATACTGCAACACCCTGGCCCCCTCGCTCTTGTGATATTACTGTTTTGGACTTTTTTCTATGGCCCTATTTGGAAAACACCATTTTTAAAACTCCAATTAATGATTTAAACGAACTGAAACTTAGAATTGAAGAAAACTGTCAAGAAATTAACAACTCACCTCAATTATTACAAAATGTTTTTGAAGGTATGAGAAGCCAAGTTTAGAAATGTTTGGAGGAAGAAGACAGACATTTTCAACATTTGTTGTGATCATTACGTTAGTTCAGGTTTATTCATTTCTTTTACTGTTGCTCAATAAAAGATTTCTGCTCCTAAACATGACGTTTCATTATTATTTAATTCCAGCTAACACAACCTAACCTGAAATTGACATTATAAACATTCCTTTAGTCTAGAAAAGCCGTGACTTTTTATTCCATAGCCCGCTGGGGATCAGCTTTTTTTGGATCTCTTGATATTGAGAAGAAGAATTTCAAACTATTGGAAAAATTACTACTACCCCGCATAAAGGATCTCCTAAATGTAATCCCGGAACATCAGTTTGGTTTTCTCTCAGAGGAGCATTCAACCATCCAACAGTGCCATCGCATAGTAAACGCCATTAATGAGGCTACAAAAGCAAAAAATATTGTTCTGCAGTTTTTTTAGATGTGCCTCACACCTTTGACAAGGTCTGGCACGATGGATTATTACACAAAATTAAGCAGTGCTTTCGAACCTCATACTATACCTTACTAAAATCCTATCTGGAGAATAGGCAGTTCAGAACAAATGAAGCAACTTCTGAATGCTAATCCATCAAATATGGAGTACCACAGGGCAGTGTTTTGAGGCCAATGCTGTACATGATCTATACATCTGATCTCCCAACCACCGACTATACTTTAATGGGAACATTTGCAGATGACACGGCCCTCTTGGCAATCCACGAAGACCCAGTAGTAGCAAGTTCGAACCTTCACGAATACCTCTTCCGGTTAAAAGAATGGCTCAAAAAATGGAAAATCAGAAAATGAAACTAAATCTCAACACCTTACATTCACCATAAGAAAGCCGCAATGTCCGCCAGTTTTCATCAATAATATAGAAATTCCAAGTGTAAAGTACCTAGGAATCCATCTAGATAACAGGTTGACGTGGAGAGAACGCATAAAGAAAAACGAAAACAGATTGAAATAAAAATGAGAGAAATATTGGTTACTAGGTAGAAGTTTAAAAATGTCACTAGGAAATAAAACCTTGATATATAAAGCCATAATTGTGCCCATATGGACCTATGGGATAGAACTGTGGGGCTGTGCCAGTAAATCCAGCATTGACATTATCCAACGTGCACAATCAAAAATCCTCCGAGTAATAACTGATGCCCCATGATATATCACAAATCAAACACTCGGACACAAGTCGGAATGTACCAACCGTTCAAGAAGTAATTCAAGAAAGAAGCAGCAAGCACCATAAAAAGCTAGAATTCCATGACAATCCTCTCCTTCAGTCGCTTTTGCATGAACATAACAACAGAAGACTGAAGAGGAAGTGGTCAATGGACCTTAAGTGAGGTAGAAGAGATTTTTCTCGATGGAGAAGCCTCATCACGACAGAAAAGGAGCTATCTTCAGATAGTTCAGAAGTTAACACAATAGCTTAAAGAATTTAATTTCTGATTGCTGTTTAAATAAACTAAAAAAAATATATGATGACATTTGAATGCTGCCTTGCCTACTCTTATTCACAAATAACATGAATTGCAATATTTCGACGACCTTCATGCTTTCATTGGATGAGAAATAACTGCAACTGTAGATAAGAGAAAACGTGTTATCTATAAACTCCCATAAAATATAGAAAAGGTGTGTGGCTGATGACATGTTAATAATTTTGGCCATTTTGCCGACTATAGGTAAACATTTTTGTTTCCAAAATGGAGGATATTTGTTCGAAATTGTTTCAAATTACACAAATTAAACCTGAAATCTGGATGTAATTGTATAATGTAACTGAACTCATGAATATTACGCAAAAATTACATTCACGTTTTATTATTTGTGTCGAATTTAAAATATGTGGATTTGTCATAATAGTAATCAGATATTGAAAAAAGAATTACAAAAAAGGCTCAAATTACACAAATTAAACCTGAAATCTGCTTAGGCTTGCATTATGTAACTGCACGAAGTTTGAAACTTACACTAATATTGGATTCACATGTTGAATTATTTATGTCAAAGTTAAAATAGGTTATGTTTCCAGATATATGTTAGGTAACGGTTTTTGCCTGGTGTGAATATTACTTAAATCTTTAACAGCTGGAAAGAATTATAAAGGTTCGAAGAAAAGGCCGTGCAGGCCGAAAAACAAGGGGCGGTAGAGTCTTAAGAAGGGTCAACAACGGCAGTCTACGAGGGTTGCCTTTTATATTTCGGGATTGGGCAACCCTAGTGCTGCCATCTGGCAACTGACGTCGCTATCGCAAAGTTTGACATTTTTGACGGTATACGTACTCAGAACGTTTTGACGTACGAGCGCTATTTGTATTGTTTACAGTAACTTGAAAAATTCATTTCGGCCAAAAAATGGAATTAAATCGTGAACATTTTCGTGCGACTATATTTTACAACTTTCGACGTGGATTATCTCAACAACAGTGCATAGATGAACTTAATTCGATTTTTGGCGATGAAGCACCATCAAGGACCAATGTTTATCGATGGTTTATCGAATTCAATCGTGGCCGTAGCTCGCTCGACGACGAATTTCGTGAAGGTCGTACAAAATCGGTTATTGTTCCGAAAAACATTGATGTGGTGCGTGAACTGATACTGCAAGATCGTCATGTGACTTATCGTGAGATTTAGGTATCCTTGGACATTAGTGGGACCAGCATACATTCAATATTACATGAACATTTGGCCGTAAAAAAGATTTGTTCGCGTTAGATTCCTCATAATTTGACAATCGCTCAAAAACAAGCTCGTGTCAATTCGTCGCAAGAAATGCTCAAAAATTCAATCGCGGTGCTTCAAAACATGTGTATGACATCGTGACAGGTGACACGCATGCAAAAGTGTATTGGTCTTCATTGAGAATATTTTGAAAAATAATAAAGCCGTTTTCGATGATACATGTTTGTTTTTGTTCTCTACTCCCGAAATATGAAAGGCAATCCTCGTACACCAGGCAGTCTTGTGGGTAGCTAGGCCTAAGCTTGCACATTTTTGGCGTAATAACTAATTAATAGCCTTTGATAATGTTTGATAATGTGTATGGTATGATTAATCATTATTTACCTAGGAATCATTCGTGAAGTAGTCAGTCGGCAGAGGTTGCATCGAAAATATGCCTACGTCGAATTATTATTACTATGAATGCAACATGTATCCAGGAGGGCATCGACTGACTTTTACGTGGGAGGTGTTGACACTAATGATACTCTCCCCTTCGCATGTTGGGCTGGGGGCACCCCCCCCCGCAACTGCTGTGAATAACAGAGAGACTGGCTATGAACTTAGTTCACTCTGGAGGATTGGTGCACCAGAAGATACACATAATAGTCGTAATTACAGTACGATTACGAATGACTGTGGCTACAGCACTAGCCGACAGATGAGCATCCGTATCCTGTTCGAATCCCAATCCAGTGGCAGGTGCTGGAGGACCCCCGGTTAGTACAACTGCCCAATATTTATTGACAGATCAGTAAGTCTGTATTTTATTATCTGTTGCATGTCACCTGTTTGTCACCGCCAGTGCGTTCTGATCGCATCCGCTGTTTGTTTACCCAGGAACTGCAGAAATTAAATGCAGAAGCGCTGCGAACGTATTTACATTTAAAATTCAGCAGTTTTGATTGACCCTCCGTAAGGTCGACCCTAACATATAAGACATTAATTTCACATAATGTTAATGAATTTCAGATATTTGAATATAACTTCACATATCTTAAATGTAGGTCACATATAACTAACGTATTGTGCATATTATAAATCACAAATATGATTAGATTTTAATATTGTTTTAACTGGTCTTATTAAAAAGTAATACGACTTGCCATACCGCCATTTAAATATAGCTATTAAATAGAAACATGTTAGTTATTTTTAAATGCTTATAAAATAATATAGAACAGGTATCCCAATGTTTATAATTTTGACCTTGATTTTTGACCCCAGTTTAACATTTTGGTTACCACAATGTATCAAATTTGTTCAAAAATTATACAAATTAAACTTGAACACATTTATTTATTTCTCGATTAGCAGTTCCTACTTATCAGGTAAGTAAAGGTACCAGATTTACTGCGCATGAGATGTTTCCGCGGTCAACGGGAGTAAGAGTTGTGAGCGGTCATTGTTTTGTTAGCTCAGTTGTGCAACAATGTTGGTTGGTTGTTGAGTGAAATTGCTGCAAGCGTAAATGTGGAATTTAAGTGCTCATTATAAATCAGGAGATTTTATTTGTTTATAAGGTGAGCTGTTATTGTTTTTTGCTATATTAAAAACTAAGTTTAAAATCATTCGATTTGATGCTAAACTTGCCAGGTATTTGTTTATCTTTTGATCTTTGTCAGAACATTACACTAAAACAAAAGCAATGATGTGTATAAATTTCAACATCTAATTTAATTCTATTACATTTCTAAAGTAAAAATTGCATCAAATTATTTCTATGGGTGATTTTTCTTTATACTTGTGTAATTAAAACATTTACCGATGACAGAAAGTGAATTATTCAGATCAAAAGTAATGTTATGTTATATTTTTAAGATATGAAGACCGACAATATAATTTCAAAGAATCTAATTTTATTTCCAATATTAATGTGCATATTTGGAAATTGGAATTTTTGGAAACTTTATTAACAGAGAATCACATAATTCAACTTTTTTCAAAGTTAAATTAATCTTCTGAAACTTATACTTGACACCACACAAGGTTTGTTTAAACTTGATATATTTTTAGAAACATACATTTAAAAATATAGGAAAATCAATAAAGAGTACTTTTCTGCATATTTAATTCTGGAATTAGTTCAATAAGTATTTTGGAACAGTTAAATTATTTATAATTTTGTTGTTGTTCATAAGGTGTACATATTAAAGTCAGTAACAGGCATATTTTATAAATATGGGACTTCTTAAAACTTTTAAAAATAATATCGCATAGAACTAATAGAAATACTAAAAGATAACGTGAAAGTCTACGAAGGTTCTTTGACTTTTTATTTCGTTACAAAGCTGCTAATTTACTATCAGCGTTTTCATTACTATTCTACTTGCATAATAAACGCTAAATTTAGTTTTCCCATATAAACAAAAACAAGGAGTTTACAACAGAATAAAAGTATACAATAAGCACGTACCATTCTAAAAATATTCTATTATGTGTGTGAATTTACAATAATAGCACTTTCACAATATAAATACAGAGGTAGCAAAGTCGAATTTTAGCGCAATAAATGCATATTAACTACATACACAAAAAATTATAGTGTAGGGACACGCAGTGTATGGTTGAATCGTACTTTACCTAAAGTATTCAAGTAAAATATGGACAAATTTTACAATAATCTTTCTCAAATGGCAGAGTTAGTAAATTATATACACAAAAAATTATAGTGTAGGGACACCCAGTATATGGTTGAATCGCACTTTACCCGAAGCATTCAGGTAAAATATGAACAAGTTTCAGAAAAATCTGTCCCAAATGGAATAATTAGTAAAATATAATGCAGCAGCACAGAAGAAGACACTGAAAATTCATTTTTCGAGAGGTTATCCTGCGGAGATGTCTTAAGTTGTTATTGCTTAAACCGGGTAATCGCCCGTTAAACTGTTATTTTCTCGTCCCTGCACTTTTTAAGCCCAAACCTTTTTTCTTTCTATAAAATGACCAATCCAAAACTTACTTACAACACTATTTTTACTGAAAAAACAAACACATTTTCACAGTCATAACATTTTGAGTAAAAGATATGGGAGTTTAATTGCTGTGTTTAAGTGCAAAAATATTTTATAGGAGGAAGTATTTGGCCAATATTATAGTTTATATAAAACATCGCATCAACTCCGGAACAAAGTTTAAGGATATTTAAAAATACAGTAGAAAAACCTTTTGTGGGTCGACGTGAGGCACACAAATATCATTGCAAATTTAGATAGCCATAATAGAAAAATACTTTTTACTTTATGCTTTGTGCTTTATGCTTAATGCTTTATGCTTTATGCTTTAGGCTTTAGGCTTTAGGCTTTAGGCTTTAGGCTTTAGGCTTTAGGCTTCATGCTTTAGGCTTTATGCTTCAAGCTTTAGGCTTTAAGCTTTAGGTTTCAGTCTTTAGACTTTAGTCTTTATGCTTTAGGCTTTAGACTTTAGGTTTTAATCTTTTAGTCTTAGTCATATCTTTTTTTTAATGAAAAAGTCGGCGATTTAGCAACAGTTTACTTGCAGATAAATAACCTGCTGGACATAATATTCTGAGAACTAAATTTTTAATTTCATTTTAAGTGTTAGAGTTTCGCAATAGTAAAAAGGACTGTCATAAAGGATTTGAGGAAAGGCAGAACTCTCCAAAACTGAACAATAATATAACAAATGCTAAACCGAAAACAAAAAGGAAATTATACAAACATTATGTTAGTCGCGTATCACACGTCCTCTTGCTCTCACTGTTTCATTGAGCCTTCTAGGCATTGACCAAATCACATCGACAATGTATTCCTGGGATATGCATTCCTATTCCCGTCGACGAGCCATTGCCAGCTTCCTTGAAGTTGTAGGACGATGTACAGGAGCTTGGAGAGATCTTTTTAGTACATCCCGTACATGTTCGATAGCATTAATATAAGGGCTTCTAGCTGGTACGGTCGAAACATTAATACGAACTTCTACAAGGCATTCTTCAACGGCGACATCAACGTGGGACCTGGCATTAACTTCTTAACTAGAGAGAAACTCTTCCCCAATAAAGGGCACGAAGGGTACCACATACTATTCTAAAATATCGTCCACGTACCTTCTACCAGTCAATGTCTCATGATAGTGATGTGCAGCTTGGTAGTAATATGCCTCCCCACGCCATTATGGAGCCTCCTCCAAAGGCGACCAGTGGAACCAATATTGCTTTCTAAATAACGTTCTCTTTTGCGTCGCCATACTCTTCGGCGCCCATCTGGTGAATGTATACTGTACAGCGACACGGGACTGATCAATAAAAATAGCATCCTTCGTTCTTTCATTGTGCAGTGGGCATGTTTTCTGGAAAATCTTAATCTGGCAGCTTTGTGAGCCCTGGTAAGAAAAGGTCCTGTCAGGTCATTTAACAGCGATGTTACCTTTCTTTAGCCTTTTTCTGATAGTTCTTGATCTAATTGCTACATTCCGTGCCCTTTGTATCTCATCCCTAAACGGTTTAGAAACCGATATCGGGACACAGCCAAGAGGATAAAACGGTTGTCTCTTTCTTGGCTACACCTTGGACGTCCTTGCTTTCTTCTTCTTTCGGTATTCCCAAATCTCCTTGAAACGTTTCAATACTGGGGAGACAATTCACACCCAGGCGATATGCTATTTCCCTGGCTTAATCCTAACTCCCATGTTGATTAGCTTTTCCCAAAATTTGCAGAAAAATGGAAAACCGGCGTTAAATTTTTTTGTGCATGACACACACTGGCACACTGACACATGAGAACAATTTGACATTATTTAAATTTTCCCCTGCATTCGCTGCAATTGTTTCGGTTTGATGTTGTTTGGTTGCTAGGGTGGGCCAACTTTGCAATGGCACATCAGATGTTGTGAAAGGATTTGAAATCCATATGAACATCTTTTTACATTTTAATTTTTGCTCGTTGTATGCGAACGCCCGCTATAAGAGGAAAATACAATACAGTAAACAATGAAAATCCAAATATTTACTTCGTGAACGCTTGTTATATTCGAGATTTCATTATACAGAGCTCATATTAAGCGAGATAGACTGTAGTAAAGTTATAATTATAATATAATATTTCCTAAATTTCCTTGTGGATTTCTTATTTATATATTGTTTTGTAAACCTCAACAAACCGAATTTTATATAAAAAATATTTGTTTACTGTATCTTAAAAATGCAGTTACAGAATTTGTTTATTAATTGAAGATTATATAAGTGTTTGCTACAGCTTATACTAACACAAACAATTCCAGCATTTTCCGTACTTAAATCTTAATTATGTATCAAATCCTGTTTTCACTTTTTATCAATTATTTAATCCAAGTAAGCAAATGAAACCTTTAAACAAAAAAACTATTAATACTTGTAAGAAATATAAAAGCGTAACTATGGCTTGGCATCTAAATTAATTAATTATTTAGGTAATACCGTTTACAGAAATACCAAGGTACCAAACAACTAACAGCAAAAAACTATGTATTCTAAAATTAGATCTATATAAGGAACAAATAATATACGTTGCGGTATGCAACAATGAGTTGAAGGTTTTAATTTGGATTAGTTAGTTCAGTAAGAGCAATTATATGCAGTTGTTTATAATAGTTTCTGATTGTATGTGGTGTAGAAATTGAAAGCAGCTCAGACAAAAACAGCTTGACAATATAACAATACACAACTATTTTAAATATGAAAGTGAAAACCTTTAACATTTAGGTGTAGACTACTATTACTAAGTTCAAATGTGCATTAGAAGGTAGCTTGACAAAAAAAATACCTACTAAATAACAGCAATCAAGTACACGTTGGTTGTTTATAATATTGGCTTCCGCACTGTTCTAATTGTCTTACCAATTTAGTTCAGTCCTTCAGTAGTTAAAAATTTGGTTTAAGGAATGAAAGCTACCACAAGAATTTTTTTACTATTAGTTGTAGTCATAAATAAAAAACTAATTTACTAATTAAGTAACTTAATGTGATGAGCAGGAAAAATTAGCACTTTAACATGTGAAGTTCAACGTAGTTTGTCAATGTTCATATGCCAATCCTTTTACTTTATGCAGAAATATAATATTTTTAACATTGATCTAAATACCAAAGAAAGGTCTGCTGCATTTTACACTCCCTTGTTTCTGATATAGGAAGATATATATAAAGTGTGGTCTTACAGTTACATCTTATCTATATAAATAAATTTATAATATATAGTATTTTATGAACTAAATAATATATTGTCATGATATTTTGGTTAGCCTTGTATTTTCCTTCTCTACGTTATTTTTGTGTTGTTTAGTTGGTTTGGAGTACAATGTTTGGCACATCGAAGTATGTGATCAAGGATGTTCATTCATTTTTTAAAAGGACGTAGGCGTAGATCGAATGAGATCGTTGAAGTGTTTCGTTTAGCCAGACATGAGGGTTGTCAGGGGAATGAGTAAATAATTTAGTGGGCAAAATAAAAATGTAAAAGCCGCGGACGTGAAAAATTGTTCACGGGAATCCGGGCTTGATAAGTAAATTCAAAATTAAGTAATAACAGTGTTAAGTTTAGAATGGAATATGTTTAGGTTGATTGTAACTTTACAAAACTATTCAAAGTTGGAGTTTAAAGAAACTGGTAATCTTTTATTTGGAATGCATACAGATTTAATGACAGCGAACTACGAAGGTATGGTACAATAATTTATGAGCGACCGAGCAACTGAGACAGACCCCTATGAGAGCTAGTCGGATGCAAGATTAAGTGGTTACATGAAACAGAAGTTTAAGTTGAGTTTGAAAAGTACGCTGCTGTCCGTACACGACAATATTATATCTTTAATTATGTCAAATAACTAAATTGATTGACAGGTGAATATTATTTTTTGGATAAATTCGTTAAGCAATGCAAATGAAGCAGCATAGAAAGATATATAGGATATAGGATAATCCAACTAATTTGACCCCCCTTACTACCCCCACTACCCCACTACCCACTATACATGCAGCATGGCAACCAAAATCACTCTTTGTTTAATTTAATTAATTTGGTCAGTGTTACCCATTTATGACAATACTAAACCGAGCGGTCAGTTTACTTGGATTTTAAGTATAGTATATTCTTCAACGAGTGTAGAATGACAGCTCGGATGATTCTGTCACTCGCCTTCGGCTCGTGACAGAATTTTCATCCTTGTGAATAATAGCTATTCTACACGAGTAGGAGACTATACTTTCTCTACAACTATTTCATAGGAAGTTACAATTTTTGGTCCGAATCAGTACAATAAACATTTTGATTTAGATGGACGTATGTCGGCTCACTAGCCACAACCATTTTACGCCGTGTACACCATTGTGTACTGTTTCTGCGATTTCTTCAGCAGTAAATTAATACACGTCGTTTTCGCGGTTTCCGTTATTTCTGGTGGCGAACATTCAGCGTTTTCGCTGTCTGAAATATTCATACCTAGTTCTTACTGTTTTTACGAATACGAAAATTTAAAACTGTTTTTGACAGTTACTTCAAAAACAAGCGGGAGATCCCAAGCGCGAACATGCCACGCCCACTAGCTTCCGGTTCCGCAATTTATCATTGGATTCTGATACAGAATCCCACTGAAATAGAGAACAGAATCCAACAGAAGTGGAGAATATCTATCATTCTTAAACTAAACAGGTATATGTAACGAATACATTATATTATAGTCGTAGAGAAAACAATTTATATATCAGGCGCTATTCAATTAGAAACTTGGATTTTAAGTAAACAATTTATATATCAGGCGCTATACAATTAGAAGACCACCGTCTGAAAAAAATTTAACTCCGAAAGATGTAGGGCCAGAACAATTTCGGACATAGAAAATGAACTATCAATATTAGAGGCAGTTAATGATACCCACGTAAGGCTCACATAACACGATCGAGAATTTTGTACAAAATATATTCACGTAATTTTGTATAAAATTTTGCAAAGCATGAAACCAGAATTTTCTGTGAAATTCTGTCTATAAGCATGCACGAATAGGTCAAAAACTGTCAAAGTAATTATGTGACTATGGAAAATGAAGAATTCCAACAATCTTTCATAATATTAGGTTGGTGCATAAGTTGCTAGGGCTCTCGTTTATTTATTTTACATGAACGAAGCACTGTTACCACGGAACCGTCATGCTTTGAGAGATAAGAGAATGTGTCGGTACGACGGCATAATACGTAATAAACCATTTACCTATCTGCTCCCTGTGTCATTGATGAACACTAAAAATTGCTCGTTTGCGCATCGATACGACGCAGATCTTAATCAAATTCTGTAGATTTGAGAATATGAATGTGCAGCATTTAGTACAAAATTTTGCACCCAGAATTCTGTATGACATGATGCAAACATTTAAACATTTGTACAAAATTCTGCGTTATTTCATCCAAGCCTAAGACAAAAGATCTAAACACAAATGATTCTACAAGGTGCTCCGTAAAAATATGAAACTAACTCGTATCTTTTAAATGGAGCTTCTTGCACATTTATACATTTTTCAGTTCTTAGACAATAGAAAATTAAAATAATATAAGTTTGTAGCTGTCTAAACGTAATAGATGCTGCGTTATTAAACTGGTTATAGGAATTTTAAACAAAGCTGCTGAATTTGCTGAAAAAATGTCTAAGCCTTGTTCTTCAAAACCGCATGGTCACTTACAACTGTATTCAACATATTTCAAGGGTAATTGCTCTTCCAAAAATGGACTGTTTTTTCATTTTCTTAAATAGAAAATCCTGTATATTATTTTAGAATTTATTTGACATAGGCGATATACAGGATGTCTCAAAATTAAGGTCCGTGGGATTTAATTCGGGGGGCTAAAGTAAATCGAAAATTAAAAGTGGAAATAATTTTCAACTGGTCCTTCGTTATAGATTTACTGATAAAAAACAAACAACTTTAAATTTGTATTAAACTTTATTAAAAACAAATAGTATTAGCAGAAACGATATTGTCCACATCTGTTCACAAAATGTGTTTAAACATGATGCCTCCTACTTCAAGGCAAACATTCGCACGATATATCATGGTATATGCAGCATATAACGTTTTCTTTGAAATTACCCGAGAAAAAGAAATCCAATGAATTCATATGCAGTCATCTAGAAGGCAATGCTATGGGTCCACCTCTTCCAATCCACCCCTAAGGGAAATTTTCATTCGGGACATTTCTCACTTGTATTCTATAATGTGACTGTGCATCATCATGTTGGTACCAAAAATTTATTCTAACTGCTAATGGAACTTCATCGAAAATGGAAGTGGTAAATTGTCATTTAAAAATTGATACAATGGCAATGGTAAAATGTATGGACCAAGTACATTATTATTTAATAACTCAGCCCAAGTGTTTATTGGCCATTGTGTTTGATAATCTCTTCTGCGTATTAAGTGAAGGTTTCCATCCCTCGATATATGCAGGTTATGAGTATTTATGACACCCGCCTCAGTAAATGTGGAGTCATCACAACACTTAACTTTGCAGTGAAATGAGGATCGTTGTTTACGATATGCAACAACATGCTACAAAAACTGACTCGAAGCTCCCTCCTATCCCCGTCATGCAAAACTTGAACTTTTTGAGACCTAACTGGATGCAGACCATTTCTTAATAATCTGTGAATTCTATCTTTTTGAAAATGAGTTAGGGACAATACAATTCGAAGATTTGTACTTGGTTAAGCCTCAACAAATTCAAGAACTTGCTCTTCTTGATCGACGTTTAGTGTAGCCTGATTTTTTCGAGGATTTAAATTACCTTTTTCCAGTGATCTTTGTTCTACATGTTTTATAGTTTTTTCATGAGGGTGCTGTCGATTTGGAATCTTTTCCGCATGTGCCCTAGCCGCACCAGCGACATTGTTATAACACGCACCTAATATTTTCAACATATCGACGTAATCTTGATTATAATAGCATCGTTCCATTTTAAACACAAATAGCAGAAGGAAATGAAAGTTACGATACTTATCAATATGACAGATCGACTCATACATTTTTGACATCGCCATAGCCACCTAATTGAATTACGTTACACAACTAATTGGAGCGACCGTGCAGTACAATTTATTATTTACCTTTTCATCAATAACTTGATAACTAAGAACAACCGGAAAAATTTTTACTACTCATTTACGATTTGTTTTAGACCCCTGAATCATGTCCCAAGGCGACACTCCTGTATATCTGAAGTTATTAATCGGCACAACAAATTAAAGTAACTAATCCCAAAAGTTTCAAAATTTTGACGTGAAGCTTAAAATTTTTGGACAGTTACACTTACAAAAGTGTTTTGTACGTAAATTTATTGATTTATAGGCAATATGTTCAATAATAAACACCTGTACATTAAAGAAGTATAATCATATTTATGGATGTCTAATGTATTTGTTCTACATTTCCATTTTAGCCACTTTATATGTGATCAGTGTATTTATTTAATAATAAAATGCTTCATACCATTGACACAATTGCAAGAGGTCATTTGAAAGAGTAAATCTAACACATTTTTTGATAATTATCATTAGGTTAATTAACGATTTGTTGCACGAACGTGCATTCTTCTATAAAAATAAACAATTTTATCGGTATTATATCACCCACTGTTAACTTGAACCATTTCCCACGAAACCCGCAGTTTTCAACTGTTTTGCTTTGTCGAATCGGTCACAGGAAATTAACTAATTTGCCAGTTAATATTACCGTAACTTAGAAGCAAACGGATGCCATTCGATTTTACGTTCACTTTGCTTGGATGCAAATTTAAGGTCAAAGACAGCAAAATTTGAGGCGACTCGATTAAGTCCCAAGTTTTCAGAAATATGTATCTAACGATGGGAGAATTTAACATTATTTATATGTTGTAAATTGTTGAGCAAACTGGATAAGCTTCTTTAACGATGACCAACATATAAACGTTGTAGTTCATCATAATAAATTTTAGGAGAAAGTTAGTTGTGTCGCGTTAAAATTTTACCGGTTTTTCTTAATAAATATCTAAATAAAATGTACAGTAAGTGACAGTTTTCTTCTAAAGTTGTCACATATTTAAAGAAATGGGTTATTTGGTTTAAGTTGAAAATTAAATTTTAGAATACAGTTGTCCATCTTTAAATGTGGTTGACGCATCCCTACATATATGTAACGCAACAATTGAAATTATTGAATTTTTTATAGTTTAGAAATGGATGACAGTTGCCTTCTGTCAAGTTACTCTCATACTGTAGTCATTGAAATCTTAATTAAATTGGTATTTAACAAGATAAGTATGTCTTGGTGCAAGCGTACTATAGTAGAAACTATATAAATGAAAAACAACAAAAAAGAAATAGTAAACTTCTATTTAATTCAGTAAATATTTACAATTGCCTCCATCAATTTTCTCACATTTTCTAATTCGTCTTCGGACCCGAACAAGCGTTTCAGGTGTAACTGAAGCACACGCCTCAATTATTGTATTTTGTAAACCATGCTCATTTACTACCGAAATTCGATGTACTATTTCTTTAATTTTACCCCAAAGAAAAGAGTCTATTAGAGTGATACCGCAACATTATGATGGCCACAGATGCTCAGCTTCTCTTCCAATCCAATTTCCTCCAAATACGATATTTAAGTAATTCCTGGATGGATTACAGAAATTACTCTATCAATTTAATCAAATAGGTAAGAAGTACAATATGGAAATTGCTACCGAAAAAGAAAATCCATGACAGTGGCAAAAAAACCACTAAAGGTGTAAACTGATGGCGGAGAACAATCCAATCGAACAAATAATGGAAATAAACTATTTAGGATACGACATGGAAAAAAAACATTTAAGATTGGAATCGAAGGCACGAATATAAAACCCATCATGACATACGCCATGGAAACTACGGCAGAAACTGCAAAAACAAAGCAGCGGATGCAAGTGGCAGAAATGATAATACTAAGAAAAGTAATAGGAAAGGGACGGCGAGACAGAATACGTATCGACAACATATGAGAGACATGTAAAATACAATCAATAACGGAATGGGTAAACGCCAGATGACAGGAACGGGATAGCCACGTTTCAAGAATGGAAAATGAAAAATTAGTGAAGGTAGTACGAGACAGCCAACCCCAAGGGAGGAGAAGTGTTGGGTGTCCCAGGAAAAGATGAAGACACAGCTTTTGAATGTTATCGAAGTAGAATTGGCAAAATTGCCTAAAATGAAGAAGAAAAAGAAGAAGTAATTCCTAACAACCCAACAGTCACACATTGAGTTCTACATCTTCCAACAATCCGGGTAAAATGTTTTACAGAAAATCCAAGCAATCCTCCAGTTAAATTTTCATTTAAAAAAGTATTGTAACTAATATGATTGCCTATAATATCACACCACATATTTAGAAAAAAGACTCTGAAAATGGGTAACAAGTAGCTTGTGCGTAATACTACCTTTTATGCCTATTCACTTGATCAATTTTGATAATTTTGCCTCATTGCTAAATATTACACAATTGAAAAGAGATGAATTCAAAATTAGTTGGATATGAAAAAAAGTTAAAACATTTCAATCTTCTCTAAGGACCATTTTCATGCAGACGTGCACCAAAATAATATAGCGATGACTTGCAAATTCCTCCCCTAGATATAAACATCAAGGGCGAGGCACGCATGTGAGCATACCGCCTAAACTGTAGAAGTAATTGGAGAAGCATCCAACAGATATGAGAACACTTCAATATAATATCTCTAGTATCTGGTCCATTGCTAGACGTCTACATGTTAACAAAATACTTATTTCGCAAACCCTTTGAAATACAAATAAACCCTAAGAGTGGCAACAAAGGGAACAACCAGTCTTGCAAAAAAAAAACTTAGTATGGTATAGAGACGGTTCACGCACAAGTAACGGGACTGGAGTATATGGTAGCAAAGCAGTACAGTACTTCCATATCTCTGCGTCAAACTACCACAATATTGTAAGCAGAAACCTATGCAATTTTAGCCGCAATGGAAGAGAACATACGAACAAAACCATCATTATCTCTGACAGTCAAGCAGCTAAAAAAGCACTGAATTCAAAACAGATCCAGTCAAAACTTTTCTGGAATTGCCTTTGTAGCCTCCTAACACCGGCAAACTCTAACAAGAAAAAACTTGGGTGGGTGCTAGCTCACAGAGGCATAAAAGATGGAGACTCTCACTTCTAGAAAGATAAAATAAAGTTATGATGGACAACCATACCCATTAGCTTACTAAAATAGTCCTACAACTTAATGGGACTCCATTTGGAGAAGTGACAGGACTGTTAACGGGATACTGGTACTTCAGGCAACAACTTCACAGCATATAACGAAGAACCCATATGCAGGTGTCTAAATCTTTTTCAAGCTGTGGCTTTTTAGTTGGATAGCGGCTGCTATATAAATCGAGGACTGCAGCCACATTTCCGCGGCATTCACCAAAAATAAACAGCAAATTTTATTGTTATTTGGAAACATTTTAGTTAAAATTGAAGTAACCTGAAAACTCGACTTAATATTGCCGTAATTAAGTAGGCAACATTAACCAATTTAATAAAATTAAAGAAATAGTAGTTTTGGTTGCCACTCTATATCAGGGTGACCAGATGGGCACAACTAAAAATCGAGAAATTGGACTAAAAACACAAATTCTATCAGGGACATTTATTTTCCAACATTTACATAATACATCACAATATCATCAGAAATGTACCTTATTAATAGGTTATTAAATATTGGCCATTAAAAATCTTTTATGATTACCTTCGCCTAATCTACATCTTATCCAGGGATGGAAGTAAAACAAACGTTTTACTGAAAAGCAATTGGCTGAGTGAAAAAACACTACAAGTTTGTGACGTACACATTGGTCTCGTGTGCAATGGACGGGTGTTGACCGTGCTTCTACCTCCCGCCGCCCGCTATCTATCATCGGACGGATATGTCAGCAGCACAAATTTCAATGAGAAATCATTTTGTGTTCATTTTGTTTAATTTTAATTTTGTTATGGATTATTAGCGAAAGATACATCTTGGGGACGTACGGACATTGAACCAAAAATAGGGACATATGTACGCCGGGCTGTGCGTCAACCACATTTAAGGGGGGACAACTTAACTGGCTCCCCTGAATATCATTCGTGTACATAAAATATAAATTTAAATTTAAATAATTATAAAATGGTTTCCCTTAATGTTTTCTTAAAAATAAGGCGCGAGGCGCAAAAAATTTACTAAATATATAAAATGTGTCTACCTACCGAAAGTAGCTGCTGTAACGATAAGTATTTTTATTAAGTACATGTAAAAACACAGTAGAAGTCTTATACAAATATTTTTTTCCATTCACTCATAGTACCGCACCCCCCCAACTTCAACCGCTTTCGCTTTACTTCAGGGGGTGCGGGTGTCCCTTAGATACTAACCATTCATGCAACATGCACCCTAAACTTACTTACTTACTTACTCCTTGGCTTGAGCAGTCCATGAAGGACCATAGCCTCCCTCTCGGATTGCGGAGCCTGGGGTTTTACGGGGGACGGTGGCTGCCCGCCCCCCAACCCTAATGATATAGTTCAGTAGGGCTTCTTCCTGTTCTTCTCTTGCTATTTCAACACTGCCTTCTGTCCTTGTCACTACACCTCACTTTACAGTTTTCTCTTTGCATCATTAACGCTCCCTGCCCACTCTTTTCTATTTTTTGCTGTCTTCTTCCAATTCCTTATTCCGAGCTCCCGTAGGTCGTTTTCCACACTATCCCCCCATCTGCTTCTTGGTCTTCCTTTTGTCCTACTTCCCTCCATTTTTTTTTGTTAGCGCCCGTTTAACACCTCGTGTGTCCTCCATACGTTGCAGGTGTCCTGTCCAGCTTAGACGCCTGCTACGGGTCTCGCTGGTAATGCTTGGACTTTTAAACATTGCTTTGAGCTCATGGTTAATTCTTAATCTCCACCCTTCATTCTCTTGCACCGGGCCGTATATTTTTCTTAAGATCTTCCGCTCCCATATCTCCAGCACTTTTACTTCTTTTCTTGTGAGGGGCCATGTTTCTGCTGCGTATAACACCGCTAGCCTGGTCGCCGTTTTATACACTTTTATCTTTGAAGTTGTCGAGAGTGTTTTTGATTGTAGCACATTTTGTAGCGCGTAAAAACATTTACTACCTTGCATTATCCGTGCATTCACATCATCCAGGATTTCATTCCCTTCCATGATCATCGCCCCCAGGTATTTAAAACGATCTACTTTATGGAAACACTGCCCATTAATGGTACTTACTCGTGTTTCTTGTGGTTATCATGTATTTAGTTTTTGTGGTATTTACTTTTAGTGCTTGCTCTGCCGCTGCTTCTTCAAAATATTTATACATTTCTTCTAGGTATTTCTTAGTTCTGCTGATGAGATCTATGTCATCAGCGTATGCTAATATCTGGCACTGTCTGTTAAAAATTGTGCCACCGGGGTTAATTGGGAGTCTTCGTACCAACCTTGAGTACCGCATTGAATAAAGTTGTTGAGAGGGCGTCTCCTTGTCTCAATCCCGTCTCTATCCTGAATTCTTCCGAGGGTTGGTCTTGAATTCTCACCTTAGCCTTGGTATCAGCTAAACACATTTTCACTAATTTAATTAACTTTGTCGGTATGTTAAATTCTTGCATCCCTTTATATAATTCACTTCTTATTATGGAGTCATAGGCTTGCTTGAAATCGATGAACATATGATGTAAGTCTGTATTATACTCGTAACATTTTTCCAGAATTTGTGTTATTGTAAAGATCTGGTCTATAATGGAATTATATTTCGGAACCCGCACTGATAGTCCCCTACAGAGTTTTCCATGTAAATTTTTTCTCCCATAATTTACTGAATATTTTATATCCAACGTTTAGCAGTGCTATTCCTCTAAAATTTTCACACCTTGTTTTGTCCCCATTTTATGTAGTGGGCATATGATGGCAACATTCCATTCTTCCGGTAGCTCTTCTTCCTCCCAAATTCTTTTTATAGTTTTGTATATTTCCCTTATAATCTACAATCCTCCGTATTTAATCGTTTCTGCAGTTAAATTGTCTAACCCTGGCGCCTTATGGTTCTTCATTTCCTTTGTCACTTGCTGTAGCTCTTCGTATGTTGGTGCGTGTATTTCTATTCCCTCTTCCTGCTCCAGCGTTCCTTCCCCTGCTTTACCCTCATTGTTAACATGTGTACTTAACTCCATCTTTGAATAACCGCTTCCCTGCTCCCAATCAGTCTTCTATCCTTATCTCTGCATATCGTTGTTCTTGGTTGGAATCCTCTCTTTTGCTGGCTTACTTCCTTATAAAATTGTCTTATATTTCTTCTTTGTCCGTATTCTTCTATCTTTTCGAACTGTTGTTGTTCGTACAGTCTTTTCTTTGCCCTACATATATTTTTCATGGCCTTCCTTTTGTTCTTTAGTTGATTTATCATTTCGTCTGCATTTTCCCTTATCCTCCCTAAACTTAACTAAGTGAAATACGATCGCCTCAGCCGGGGTTCGAACACGAGGCCGATCGGCCGCATTTTACTGTGACCTCGAGTGACAGCGCGTATTCGCACTGCTCCACCAAGGTCCCTTTTATACAAATATTTAGTATTTCTTAACATTACTTAGACAATTATTTAAACTATTACAGTTAATACCGATCGTCAAAAAGCATACCTAAACAATCGTAGAAATTGTATTGGGTGCAAACATTAAGCTACTTGAACATATAATGTCACGTGTAGGTATTAGTAATTATGGTTTTTAGTACATCATTTGTACATACATACGACTTACATACGTCATTCATAAATAATATTTAACTGTACGCTCGTGATTCTTTATAAAAGGACAATTATATACTTGTACTTATATCACCTGAACAGGCAGTAATAGATGTGAACGTAAACAATCTTTGCGAAATTAAGTTTTAGTATAATTTGGTCAAATTAGTTTCTACTTATAATCTACGCTTAATATCATAATGTCACATAAAATATGAAGGAATTTGATTTAGTAGTAATAGCAACATCGCTAAGCTATCGATTTACGTGTAACATTTTACATAGATTCCTCGAACTCGGTAGGAACATGATGTGTAATTAGTTACCTTGTAACATTTCTAAGCAAGTAATAAAATAAACTTAAAGAATTGAAGCGTCAAGTATGTTTCTTCTGTGAGTCAAGGACGAATATATTAATTCCATTTTTGCAATTGACTAACAGGTTTAATTGCAAACTTATTAATGTATATATTTCAAATGACGAAATTTTATTATTTCTTCATCTGGGTAGCGCAAGAATTACGTGCGCTGGTGTAGAAGACACTGTGAAATATTTACAAACACTACAAATTTTATGGAGAAAGTTCATTACATCAAAGCACTTACTGAAATCATATTGATTGTATGAAGCAAAAGCCTTACGGGCATTCTGGGTATTGGTTTAACGCAGCAACTATATTTACTACAATTTTCAAGGTTGATTCTTAATTAAATAGGTGTTTTATTAATAGACTCACTACTAACAATAAGAGTTTGATTTTTAAATACATAGCAATACCACATACAATACCAGAATCGTGCATGGCAGTGGCTGCATTATTTAACGCAAAATAACCAGTTAACGCAAGTTAAAAGTTTAAAGAGTTATGTTTGCAGTAAAGTTTATTAAAACATGTATAATTAAACAACAAACAAAATGTGATCAAAACACAACACGCAACTCTAAGTAACCTTAGTAATTCACGCTGCTATAAACAGTTATTTTTGTGGGAAATCTATTGTCCTTTCAGCAAGGGAAATAATTATTCCTAGTTCCCATAAACCTCAAATATACAAGATAAAATCCTAGTTTTCATTATGTACAGTCTTAAATATTTAACACTTTTGGTCGTTCCAGTAGTTAAAACTATTTCCGTAATTTGCTCTTAATTTATTTTCATTCTTTTAAATTGGTTCAACTTCTTAAAGTGCCGTACTAGTTTTACTATGTTTCATTAATCTTTTTTGATCAAGTTTTGCAACAAAAAATCCTAGAAAACCTTCTCCTCGGACCAATAAAACTTAAAAATTTGAAGAAATCAAACAATACAAAAAGAGGCCCTAAATCTTAAGATTGCAAGTAACCTAGGGTTATCTATACTATTTGACATTATAAATAGGCAACCCAAATCACATATGTACGCCGAAAATAAGTTATGTTGTTATCGAAAACACGGTAGAATAAAAATTTAACAAACATAAATAAATTAAGCGTAATGTTGTCAGGTAAACAAATAAAATTATGTAACAATACTTATTGCCATAAATATGTATTGGAATTGTTGTGTGTATATACTTTTATATACTAAAACTAACAGTAACTCTTCATCTGAACATTCCCATATATCATATAAATCTTCACATATTTGCATAGATTTTTTTTCTTTATTGAAACATAGTACATCAGCAATCAGAATTACAAGAGATTCTATGAGCTAATCTGTTGATAAAGTTGATTGGCTTGATAAGGTAGGCACCCACTGGTGCTTCCTCGCCGTTTCTCCCACCTATTGATTGAGGATGATGGTTTCACACTGGAGGATTCACGTTAGTTTGTAGGTCCCAAGGCCATTTCCGCTTTAATCGCCGAAAGTTTGGTTGTAACGTAAGTGGTTGGACGATGTCGTTTGGATGGTATGTAAGTCTATCATGATGCTTGGTAGCCCGTTCCGTAATTACGTCACGCACGTAAGGGGTGTTAGAGTCGGTATGTAGGGTGAGCTTGGATACCATGGAGCATCCATAAGAGTTCTTATTGTCTTGGATTGGAATCTCTGGATTATGTCTACGATAGAATAGCTAGCGCAGCCCCACAGCACACATCCATATGTCCAAATAGGACGTAGGATGGTTTTATATATGAGGAGTTTACTCTCAGTTGCTAAGCGTGATTTCCGACCTATTAGCCAGTACATTTTTTTTTACTTTCAGATCCATGGCTTTGCGCTTCTTTTTTATGTGCTGTTTCCAAGTCAGCCTTTAAGGTGTGGTACAAAGGGCTACTGGCTAAAATAAAAGCATTATTCCCACACCAATATTATTTCCTTTTCCAATCCTACCTTTCCAACCGCCATTTCATAGTAAAATTCGGAAACAAAACCTCGACACTACAGCCAATTACCGCAGGGGTTCCCCAAGGTAGCATTTTAGGCTCAATCCTATACTTACTCTTCACTGCTGATATACCAATTACACCGTACACCGAAATGGGAACATTCGCAGATGATACTGCCATCCTCGCGTGCAATGAAGATCGTTTAGCTGCTACAAGATTACTACAAGAACATATACATTTATTAGAAGACTGGCTCGACAAATGGCGAATTAAAGTGAATGAAAATAAGTCAGTTCATATAACATTCACAATTCGAAGGGGAATATGCCTACCTGTTACCATAAATAACATTGTTGTGCCACAGTCTGAAGAAGTGACGTATCTGGGATTACACTGGGATTTACATAGATGTATTAACATTCTAAAGTGATAGCCAGGGATGCCCCTTGTAGGTATGACGATTGTGTCCCGCACAAAGGCGCCTGATTATGAGGAGCGCCGTTTCAAGACGATAAATAATAGTAAATTTGTATACTTCTTCTTCTTCGCATGACTAGGATTGCTCCTGTTTGTCTGCCTCTTATTCCGTTTCTGTTGTGGTTGATTCTATATTATCTTGCCAACTTTTTGGTGGTTTTCAACTGGTCTTCTACTATAGGGTTTGTTGTTATTACATATATTTGCTATTCGGGCCAGTGCCATCCTGTCTACATGTTCATTCCAATTCTTTTTTCTCGTTTTCATCCACTTCTTCACGTTTTGGATGTTACATTGCTCTCGAATGGTACTGTTTCTTTGTCTATCTCTCAACGTTATGCCTTTTATCGTTCTTAATATTTTCATTTCAACGTTATTGATCTTCTGTTTTGTTTTATTCGTGTCTCCGCTGCTTAAGTTAGGATTGGCCGCACAGTCGTCTTGTATACTCTCATCTTACTTTCTGTGGTCATATATTTATTCTTGCATATTGTTTCCCTTAGGCAGCTACTATCTCTCGTCGCTTTGGTTGCTTGTCTCTTTGCCTCTGCTGTCAGGTTTCTTTCGCTCGTGATTTCAATTCCTAGGTAGTTAAATGTCATGACCTGTTCTATGCTTTTCCCCTCTATTTCCAGTTTGCATCTATGCGGTTCATTACTGATCGCTATACATTTAGTTTAATTTGTACACGATGTTTTATTCGTGAAGTGAAACTTTACCACATAGAGTCCACTATTAAAAGTGGCGATAAGGCGATAATAAATGTACAATACACTCAACAACCGTAACCTGTATCCGTTTATCAAAACTAAAATTAATAGAAAATTGTTTGCTATCAACTATGCCCGGAAAACGTCTTTCCGATTCAGCAATTAAAAATAATATTCTGGATATTCTAGATATAAAAGATCTAATTAAGAATTTTGAATTTTGTAGTGGCTAAAGCTAGGACGATAAATATGTAATTAATGATATATCATAGAGAGGGTGAGTCTGCTAAGACGAATCAACTTGATATCTGGCTTATTTAAAATAATACAAAATTATTTTTGAAGTCATAGTAATACGGAGTGCCCTCAATGTATAGGCACTATCAAACATCTGTTTGGCTATTTCAATGAAATTAAATAATTTTGAGAAATAATAAATTATTTATAAAATTGCAACTTTTAACGTTGATCATTACTTGGATTAATTCATTCAATCATTAATACCTTATTTTTTAAAAATCGTGTACCTTAAGAGCCAATACTGTCTTCCCAGATACATTTCAAAGCGGCATTTCGCATTTACAAATTAATTAGTGTCAACTGTTATCGATTGCAGTCGTTAAAGCATCAATTAATTTTTTTAAATCAACTTTGAAAATAATTAAAGTATAATCTGCTACACCGGGCTTAGCCGTACGACGATATGCACATAAGACACCCGGATAGATCCCCTTCCATCACATAATGCCTTTAGGAGTTTGGAAAGAAATTTGGAGCAATATGGACAGTTTTCCAAGCCAAAGGTGAGACAACCACATGTAGAACTGTAGAAGCTGAAGCGGTAGTCGTCGAAGAAGTAACTGGTAATCCCCACGCAAACCAACGAGCAGTTGCAAGAACTGTAGGCTTTACCCAAAGTTCAGTATTTAACATTTTAAAAGCAACCCGGTTTCAACCTTACCACGTCACATTAGTGCAATACCTTACTGAAGATGATTACCCACATCGACTGAATTTCTGCCAATTTTTAAGAAACGGAGTATCTACTGATCCACTATTTTAAAGGAAATTCTATGGATGACGATTCGAAGTTCAGTAACAATAGGTTTATAAATAAACACAATTAACATTTCTATTCACAAAATAACCCACATTGGATTCGACAAACACAATTTCAAAGAATTTTTAGTCCCCACTTGTTTGAAGATAGTTTAAATGGGGAAATTCATTTACATTTTTTAGAAAATGACTTTCCTCGACTTTTAGAAGACATTTCTCTTTATGTTAGACAGCGTATGTGGTTTCAAAATGACGGAGCACCTGCCCACTTCTGACTTCTATAGAATTGTAGCAAACCACCAAGATGAAACTTTCCATAAGCGATTAATTGCAAAAGGTCCTATTCATCCTTGGCCTTCTCGTAGTCCGGACTTTACTCCGTTAGATTTCTTTTCGTAAGATAAAGTAAAAAACGACGTCTGCGGAACTCCCGTAGCAACTCACGAAGATTTATGTGTAAGAATTATTGAATCATGTTGGTCAATCGCCCGACACATGCTAACTCGTGCTAGAAATTCTCTTCTGCGGCGGATTGACTTATGTGAACAGCAAGGTTGACGGCTGTGTGAACATTAATTACGTCATCAATTAGTGTTTTCCTTTCGCTTTTATTTCATTTATTATTCTTTGATTTTCTTGTTATTTGTTAATGTTAGCGGTACTGACAATTCTTTTACTAAATCTAAATTTTATTTTATTTGATATTACCGAACCAAAGGGTTTAACGAACTACTGAAAAATATTAAAACAAAATTATTTTTACGAAACAAATATTATCAACAAATATTAATTAAAAACAAATTGTTAATACCCCTAAGATTAACAGAAAACTAAATTTAAATATAAAAAATAAAACAGAAATGGCATCGGGAATAGAAACCGGGTTTTCAGCGCAAGAGCCTGGCGCTTCATTGGATCAGTCCATTTAAACTCTTCGTTGGGCGATGTCATTATTTCACATAATAGTGATACTTCGAGAATTGGGTTTCTCATTCATTTTAAATAAACTCCCCAATGGCTGCAATCGATAACAGTTGACACAAACTAATTTGTAATTTCTAAATGTCGCATTTCAAAGTATCTGGAAAGACCGTATCGGCGCAAGTCTATTTCTCGGTATATGATTACAGGTAGATTTTACGTTAATACCGTAGTAATTTGAACTGACAGGCCAAATTCAAAACAATTATTTAAATAGATTAAGAGAACTCCTAAAGAAAACCATTTTTTTAACTGAGCCTTACAAAAAACGACGGTTCAAGCAATGATGGACCTTAATACTTCAATTTTTTTGTAATATAATATTTTTAAGAAGTTTCAAAAAAGTATTGCACTCATCGAATAAAATAATTTTCCTGCATTTCCTATATAAGGGAGATATCAAGCTGATTCGTCTTAGCAGACTCGCCCTATACATCCATGTCTGAAATATATGACTGCGTTGTAAACTTTTTTGATAATTGAGGGATGCCCTATGTTTATCTAAACATACGTATTGCGAGTATTTATATAATAAATAAATCGAAAACGTTTTCCTAAATTTTTTTATTTGAAGTTGTGTTTTATGGGGGCGCTACAATATAACTTTGAACAAAGATGCCTTTTGCCCGCGGAGCGGCACTGGTGTCAGCAGATTACATTTTTTTTAATTTTAAATTCTAAGGTTTTCAAAACAATGTTTTACAAACGTCATCAGTAGTCATCAACGTACCAGAAACTCAGTTTGTACAACATTAAGTTATTTAAACAGTTGCATTTTGGACAATACAAACATTTTTCTAGAATAAAATAACGTTTCAGCATTGCAAGCTCTAAATATTCCAAGAGTGGTTTACGCTCCCCTTAATTCATTCAGTTCTTATAATTGTTTCGATATTTTTCACTTTATTAGAACATTAGATATATTTCCCACTAGTTAAACACAGAATGGTCCTATAATTATAGTGACAATAAAAAACGATAATTTTAGCTTGTTTTGAGATACTTTACTAGCCCCTCGAAATCGAGGAATGGTTCAAATTCTGACTTTAAAGCAGCTCCAATTACAGTCAGTTTGTTTATTCCTATCTCTTCACATAACGCGCACTCGCTTCCACTTTAACCATATATATATTTTCGTCCCCCTGTACGTAACTGCCGAACATCACGAACGGTCCGGTTGAACTTTATATAAGATTTGTATAAGAAATAAGGATTAAAACTGATTCCATAATGCCGGGTGCTTCATGAGAGAGTAGAAGACTACCATTCGCAAAATAGGCAAGCCAAAATACATATCACAGGGTACTACGATATCTAAATTTTTATTGACGGTATTATTAAACCAGAGATACATCTTTGTTATGTTTGGTACTTTATTCTACTCACCTTTTACATAAAGTAAGTGTGAATGAAAACAACAACGTTTTATTTATAAATATCTAATTTTAAAAAATTCAAATATCATAAAATAGTATGTATAAAAATTTATTAATTTAGAATTTTAAATGCCAGTAAACTACAAGCATATCAAAAAAGTTTCTCTGATTTATAATGCAGTCAATAAAAGTTAGATATCTCAGTAATTTGTGATATGTATTTTAGGTTGCCTATTTTTTAATGACCCTGTGTAATATACAAATTTTGATTTTCTCACAATATGTAAATACTTTAAACTGGTGGAACATCACGTTAGGATGGTTATACAGGTATAGTACTATTAATAAGTAGTATTGATCACTATGGGAGGCAACCCCCCTTATGGGGGAGGCCCTTGCCCAACAATGGGATGACGCGGGCTTCTTAAAATAAATTGTAGATTATCAATTGAAATTGTGGAAAAATCGTATCTACAGTTTCGTAGATTTTTTTAACTATTTGGCAAAATATATGGATAATCGGAAACATTTAACATTTTCAAAATGTTAGGAAACTGTCAAGCATGTGATATTAGCATCTCTGATTCATAATACCGTCAATCAAAATTTATATATCGCAGTATCTTGTGATATGTATTTTGGGTTGCCTATTTTTTTAATGATAGTCGCGTACTTTACGCTAATTGCCCTGCATAATGTACAAATGTTGATGTTCACAATACATAAATACAGTAAATTGGTGGGACGTCACGTTATACTATTATCAGTAAGTGGAGTCGTAAAGATTATCAGAGAAACTGTGGAAAAATTGCATCTATAGTTTCGTAGATTTTTTTAACTACTTGGCAAAATATATGGATAATCGGAAACATTTAACATTTTCAAAATGCTAGGAAACTGTCAAGCATGTGATATTAGCATCTCTGATTCATAATACCGTCAATCAAAATTTATATATCGCAGTATCTTGTGATATGTATTTTGGGTTGCCTATTTTTTTAATGATAGTCGCGTACTTTACGCTAATTGCCCTGCATAATGTACAAATGTTGATGTTCACAATACATAAATACAGTAAATTGGTGGGACGTCACGTTATACTATTATCAGTAAGTGGAGTCGTAAAGATTATCAGAGAAACTGTGGAAAAATTGCATCTATAGTTTCGTAGATTTTTTTAACTACTTGGCAAAATATATGGATAATCGGAAACATTTAACATTTTCAAAATGCTAGGAAACTGTCAAGCATGTGATATTAGCATCTCTGATTCATAATACCGTCAATCAAAATTTATATATCGCAGTATCTTGTGATATGTATTTTGGGTTGCCTATTTTTTTAATGATAGTCGCGTACTTTACGCTAATTGCCCTGCATAATGTACAAATGTTGATGTTCACAATACATAAATACAGTAAATTGGTGGGACGTCACGTTATACTATTATCAGTAAGTGGAGTCGTAAAGATTATCAGAGAAACTGTGGAAAAATTGCATCTATAGTTTCGTAGATTTTTTTAACTACTTGGCAAAATATATGGATAATCGGAAACATTTAACATTTTCAAAATGCTAGGAAACTGTCAAGCATGTGATATTAGCATCTCTGATTCATAATACCGTCAATCAAAATTTATATATCGCAGTATCTTGTGATATGTATTTTGGGTTGCCTATTTTTTTAATGATAGTCGCGTACTTTACGCTAATTGCCCTGCATAATGTACAAATGTTGATGTTCACAATACATAAATACAGTAAATTGGTGGGACGTCACGTTATACTATTATCAGTAAGTGGAGTCGTAAAGATTATCAGAGAAACTGTGGAAAAATTGCATCTATAGTTTCGTAGATTTTTTTAACTACTTGGCAAAATATATGGATAATCGGAAACATTTAACATTTTCAAAATGCTAGGAAACTGTCAAGCATATGATATTAGGATCTCTGACTCATAATACCATCATCATCATCATCATCTGAAATGGAACTGACTCGAGAGTCACTCCTGGATTACGCCAAGCTCACCTCATGCCAGTAGGTGGGAAGGATTTTATGGGATAGGTTGGGATCGGGTGGGGTGGTGCACCGTGTTAGCACGTCTGCAACGCATACCGCAAGACACCGCTGCTGCAACACCAGGTAGATAGTAAGCTACGCATCAATGGGGTTTTTGAGTACGTAATCGAGACCGGTACTTATTCAACATTCAACATTTTGAAAATTAAGTAAACTGTCCAGCATGTCATTAAGCATCTCTAACTCATAACACTTTTTTAAAAATTTATACACAGCACTATCGTGTGATATGTATATTGCGTTGCCTATTTTTTGAATGATTGACCTTACCGCTAATCACCTTATATAATGTACAGATATTGATGTTCTTACAATACATAAATACCATGAATTGATAGGACGTTAGAATGTTTATATAGTATTATTAAAAAGTTGAGATTATTCATGGAAATGCAAAATGTATAGATAATCCGAAACATTAACAGTATCACCGTTCAAAAAGCTTTTGACTATGAACATTTAATGAATGTGATTAACACTCGCTATTACAAAAATTTTATTTTCATCGTTGTCTTCATTATAAACTAATTTATACTTGTGATGTAGGGGAGATCGGGGTAAGAATGACAATAGTAAGGAAAAATAAAAAAATTTAGTACAAGGAAATTTATTTAGAACGTAATATTACATGTGTAAATAGAATACTATATTAACTTCTACATAATATATATTTTAATAAGAAAAATAAAAAGATTTTATGAAAAAAAAATTAAATAGAGTCCTTTGCAATTTCGTCATCTTACCCCAGCCAGTAGGTAAGATGACGAACATATAGGGGTAAGATGACTAGTAACATAAATCGCACACAAACTGACCACATTCTCCATAACTGCTACAGTTTTCATGCCACCATGTTGAACAAGCCGAACATTTAATCCAGTCTTCAGTAGGAGGTTCTTGATAAGTTTCGTGACATCCTGGATAAGCGTGAATCGTTTGATTAGTTGCACGTGTCTGAACTGTTTGGTGCGTTGCAAGATTTTTTCGTTGTTTTTGTTCCAACCTTAATTTCTTTTTTCTTCTTTCTCTTTAACCATACGTTGTTTTCCTTTTAATTCGTTTTTGACGGGGGTGCTGGTGATGATGGATGATGACATTTTTTTGCGTTTAGTTGTTTGCGTAAATCGTCCACTTGTTGGTAATGGTCTGATATCAAACAAAGTCTGATGTCTGATTGATTTGAACAACTAGGACCTGGTTATGGATCCGTGCTAAAGATATTCCGTTTTACACCTTTTTGATTTCTTGTCGCAATGTTCGCCAAAGGCTCATCGTCTGAGGAATATTCGGGTTCATTGGTTACAGTTTCATAATTTTCTGCAGTTTCATCGTTCGCGAGTTGATGTCTTTGTTCGGATTCATAAACTCGCTTGCTTGTATAGCAGGAGCATAATCACACTCCTCAAAAACTAAGGAATTGTATGGCTCTATTCCACAGGCTTTGAAACCTTTAATCGCATTGTTGACAGTTGCGGCTTCGCCAAAAAGGGGCCCTAAATTCTTGTCTGTAATTGCAGATCCGGGATGGTTTACTAAGTGAGAGTCACACATCTGATTATAGTAAGTGTTTAGGGGGGCAAAAAACGAAACATCTAGTGGCTGAAGTCTATGTGTTGTATAGGGTGGAAGCCCTACCACCACTATATCGTTAGCTCTGCAAAAGTTTATACCGTCTAGTGAAATGTGAGAACTGTGATTATCCACGAGTAACAACACCGGAGATTCTATTGAAGGTTTGGTATGCTGCGAAAAGAGTTTAAGATATTTCAAAAAAGAAGATTGCGCTATACCATAAGAACCAGGAGGACATCCATGCAGTAGCTTCGGTTTCATTCTCTGACGAGCGAAAATGAAACAAGGAGGGACATACGATCCGACAGCATTCATTGCACATACAATCGTCGTGTTTCTTCCCCTTTCTGCGGATACAATTTTTTCCACCCTTCGGTTTCCGGTGGGTGATAATTCTTTCGGCAACTTTGTGGGAACAGTAGAAAGACCAGATTCATCAGCATTATATATGAGATTTGCAGTGAAGTTGTATTTTAAACGAACATCTTTAAGAATTTTGAAAAATTTATCAACAGCCACTTTATTGAAGCTCGTTAACCGACCAATCGACGTTGCTTCCGGAGATCTAAGACTAAGATGGTTTGCAACACTAGAAGATTTTAACCAATCAGTCCCCGCCATCTTAGTTTTGTTATTGAATCTGTGTTGAATTTTATTTTGCTTCGCATATTCATAAGCGAGTTTTCTGATCGCAATTGCAGTAAGCCCAAAACCGCGGTTGTTAAATTCTGTCAAATAATTCACAAACTCGGTAGTTTGCTCAGGGTTGAAGGTGGGAAGATATCTTCCTGCGTGTATAGATAACCTTAAATTTTGGTTAGTTTTTTTAATATATCGTTTAAGAGTCGGCTCCGCAATTTCGTATGTTATCGCTGCGGAATTACAGGTAAGTTCACCTTCACAGCATGCATTGCTGCAATTAACGCCATTTCGGACAACTGTCTACGTTCAGTCTTACGCTGATATTTTCTTGGCATTCTGCAGAGTAAAACAAAAAGATTATAACAAATGCCAAATTTTAGGTAAGGGGTAAGATGACGAGTTCGTCATTTTACCCCCGTCAACTTGCCCCGATCTTCACAAAAAATGCTTTGTTGACGGTAGGTATCAACACGCACGACAGTAGATTAAAATCTCTTGACGAATAATCGTCATTACTACAGAAATTCATATAGTTTAATAAACATATTCATTTACCTGATAATAATCCAGAAAACACTAAAAATGTTTACTGTAGTTGTGCCAGCCAAACAGGTAATGCACGTCATATATAAATTTTATGACGT
>JABXWE010006682.1:0-18110 GCA_014611495.1 Limonius californicus
CAGAGCTCAACCGTCGTTTTCGGAAGTCTGGCTTTCACTCACTTCACTTAAAAAAACATTTACGGCCCTCGATGGATGGTAATTTCGAGAACCGGAGTTCACAAGACTCGGACGTGAACTGCACTCCAAATGCAATGGGAATCAGCACCCCCCTCAAAAGATTGCACAACATTACGAAATCATATGGAAAAAGTTCGAGAAGGAATTTTGTTTTTGACGCTCGGAATTCCCAGAAGCGTTCAAGGTTTAGCACGAAAGAAAAACAGGAGCTTGCGATTAACACAAAGAGCTATTGACACAATTTGAGCTAAGAAAGACAAAACAAAATACCGAAAATAGTAACCAAAATAAGAATTTAATTAAACAGCGATACTAATTTCTACGAAGCGGCAAAGAAATCACGGAACTGCCAAAGTGTAGCGGCAAATTTAAAAATCACATAACATTGTGTAAGAGTGAGAATCGAAGTCGTGAAATGGCCCTCGAGTTTGTAACTAGTGTAAAGGGACAGCGTAAATTGTTGGTGGGCGGTTATCTATTCTGCAAAGACAAGGAAAATGAAAAAATTTATTGGAAATGTGAAGATTACCGAAAAATAAAGTGCGGTGCTCGTGTTATTATGCAAGGTAACGACATTCTTAAACAAAGTGGCACGCATAACCATGTCGCCGACGCAACGCATGTTGAAAAAAACAAATTAATGAACAATATATGTAACATGGCTAAAAATACTCAAGATTCACCACACAATATTATATCGACTGCATCTTTTGGAGTTAGCCAGGCTACAGCAGCTATTTTCCAGCCAGTGAGCAGCATGAAGAGAACAATTCGGAATGTGCGGACCCGGCATAAAGCTGCCACAGCTTTGCCTGTCAACCGAAGGGAGTTTTTCCAGAACAATACAGAATAACAAAAAATGGGGAAGAATTTTTGATGTATGATTCAGGACCAAATGACGATCGGATACTGATTTTTTGTACACGGCGAAATCTTCAAGTGCTCGCTCAAGCTGACTACTGGTACGCTGACGGTACGTTTAAAACTGTGCCGCATCTGTTCTACCAACTATTCACACTACATGGATTAAAGAAACATGTTGCGATTCCTTTGGTTTATGCATTATTACCGGATAAATCTCAAGAAACCTACCTTCTATTGTTACAGCAGCTAAAAGAATTTCTGCCGGGAGTTTCGCCACAGACAATACTTACTGACTTTGAAACTGGGATGATAAGAGCATTAGCACAGGAGTTCCCACAATCGAGACATCGTGGGTGCTTCTTTCATTTCTCACAGTGCATTTTTAGGAAAATCCAAACGGAAGGTTTTAAGGGGAGGTATGAAACGGACGCAGATTTTGCTTTGAAATTCCGATTATTACCCGCAATAGCATTTGTCCCAATGGCGGACGTTGTGGACGCTTTTGAAGCATTGGTGGAGGAAGACGTCTTACCGCCAGAAGTCCAGCCAATTATTGATTATTTTGAGGATACCTGGATAGGCCGCCCCCAAAAACGCCGAGAGCGCCGTTTACCAAGATTTCCTCACGATCTATGGAATTGTTTTGACGGGGTACGAAAAACAAATAACTCAATCGAAGGATGGTATCGAGGTTTCGAGCAGCAAGTTGCTGCTGATCACCCAAATATTTGGAAGTTTGTAGAAGCCATTCAGAGGGAACAGAACCTACATGAGCTTCAGATCGTGCAATATGTCGCTGGAATGGGAGGCCCACCTACTCGAAAAAAACACCGTGACTGTGCAGAGAGGATAGCTCGTTTGGTAGAAACTTACAACCCAGAGAACGTGTGTGAATTCTTGCGCGGCATAGCGCACAATCTAAGCTATTGAATCAAATTATTGCAGTATTCGATAAAAAATGAATTTTAAATTGTTTTTAATAATTTTTGTAATAAATAATTATCATATTTTAATTAATTTGTTCTAATTGACTTATTTTTAGGTTTATCGATTAAATATTAATACTAATTTTAATATGTTGTAGCTGAGATACTTTGATAATTTATTAAAATTAGGAAACAAAACCAGCTTTAAATTACACAAGTTTAATAAAACAAAACCCCCACCTGGGGTTGTTTGTAATTATTTTCTTTGTAAAGTAAAAATATTTCTTTACGTTAAACTTGCATCTTAATTACTAGTCATTAGTTTACAATCCATTAAGTTCTGTCGGGTAATATGTTTACGATTAAGTCATATCCGGCAATGAGTTCGATGTACAAAATAATCTTCCAGCTTGTATGCATTAAACAGTCAAAAAATTATATTTTCGATCAACTTTCCATTCGGTTAAATGTTCTTCGGTCAAATTTCTTTTCGGTCAACTTTCCGTTCGATCAAATTTCCTTTCGGTCTACTGTCTTCGGTCAACTTTCTTTCGGTCTACTGTTTTCGGTCAAATTTCCTAGACCCCTTATTAAATTCGGATGAGGTTGAAATTGATCCCTCAACAATAAATAACACTGAATCTGACACAGAAACAGTAAGTAAGTTTCCTAAAACTGATGCAATAAAATCAGATAAGTCAGAAAATGTATCGAATAAATCTGTCATTAAAGCAGATAAGCACAACAAAATTTTACCTCACGTAAGCACACAAAGTGACGCCGCTGAATTTTCTGGACTCCGAAGGAGTGAAAGAATTAGAACTAATCCCACAATTTCTTATAATGAAGATAACTTTGATTATAACTATCTTCTGTGTACTCAATCTATTATTGGCAAAATTCCGAATTCTTATCAGGAAATTAAAAACAGGGATGATAGAATTCAGTGGGAGCAAGCGATTGATGAAGAAATTAATTCCCTATTAACCAATAAAACTTGGTCTTTAGTATCAAGACCATCAAATAAGAATATAGTTGACTGTAAATAGGTATTTACAATTAAAAGTGATGAAAATGGCTTTCCATCAAAATACAAAGCTCGTTTAGTTGCAAGGGGTTTTAGTCAACAATATTTAATAGATTATGATGAAACATTTGCACCAGTTGCAAGGATAACAACCTTCAGGATTCTTTTAGCTTGTGCTAATCAGTACAACTTAGCAGTACATCACATGGATGTGAAAACTGCATTTTTAAACGGAAAGTTAAAGGAAGAAATTTATATGCAGGTTTCCGATGGGGTAAAGGCTAAAAATGATCAAGTATGTAAATTACTTAAATCATTATATGGCCTAAAACAAGCATCTAGGTCTTGGTTTGAACTTTTTGATCAAACTTTGAAAGAACGGGGTTTTCAAAATTCCGCAGTTGACCGTTGTCTTTATATTTTAGATAATGATCACATACATAAAAATATCTATCTTGTGCTATATGTAGATGATTTGGTGATTGCTACTTTCAACAATCAAACAATGATAAATTTCAAACAATTTCTAATGATTTGTTAATTGTTTGCTGCCTTACTTCGTTGAAATTCATTAAATGCTTTTGATAATGACATATTGTATGTCGAAATACGTATAAAGCCAAAATAAAAATAAATACCTGTTGAAATTGCCTTTTATTATTATTAATATATAAATTTCTAATGAGACAATTTCAAATGTCCGACTTAAAGGACACCTTTTCTTAGGCATAAAAGTTGAAAGATTTGATAACAAAATCATATTAGACCAGAGTACATATTTAAAAACAGTCTTAAGTAAATTTAATATGAATGACTGTAAAACGGTAAGCACACCACTGCCCGTTAAATTAGACTATATGCAGCTTTAAATTCCAATGAACATTATGACGCTCCCTGTCGTCAACGCATTGGATGTTTAATGTATGCAATGTTGTGTACACGTCCAGACTTGTGTACAGCTATTAATATTTTAAGTCAGTACCAAAGTAAAAGTAATAAAGAACTCTGGAAATGCCTCAAAAGAGTACTAAGAGGTAATTATAATAATATGATAACTGGTTATGTAGATGCTGATTGGGGAAGTAATGAAACCGATCGAAAAAGTACGACGGGGTACATATTTAAAATGTTTGAAAATAGCACTATTTGTTGGAATACAAAAAGGCAGAATTCAGTTGCAGCCTCCACGACTGAGGCTGAATATATGGCACTGTTTGAAGCCGTAAGAGAGGCCCTTTGGCTGAAATCTCTTTTAACTAGTATTAATATAAAAATTGCAGATCCTATAACAATATTTGAAGATAATAAGAGTTGTATTAGTATTGCCAACAATCCGACCTGCCATAAAAGGACAAAACATATTGATATAAAATATCATTTCATTAGGGAACAGATAAAGGAAAAGATAATAATACTTAAATATCTTCCAACAGGTGACCAGATAGCAGATACTTTGACGAAGTCTTTGCCTGCACCGAGATTCCTGGAACTCAGATTCAAACTTGGTCTGGAGTAACAAATTAAAATATTAATCAAAAATGCATAATTGTATAATATGCTATTAGTTTTTGTTCTGTTGGTCTGATTGGGTTTTTCTGGGGGTTTCCCCAATCCTATGCAACCAATGTTGGGCCATTTAACCACCCCATGATTTTGTCTTTACCGTCACATACATAATTATATTTGCTCTATATATTTTGTTTGAAGTTGTTGGTTAATTTTTGAGTGGGAGTGTTGGTTTTCTCAGGATAAATGCATAACAAAAATAAATCAACACTGAATGAATGTTTGGTCTATTCGCCTTAAGTAAGGGTAGAACCAAGGTTAATAGGTCACGTTCCTACCCAGACTGGATTTAGACCGTAACAATATTATGAGTCCTGTAAACCGTATGTTTGTAGTTTAAACTACAAACATATAATATATAATATATATTCTTATGTATTCTTGACGGGCTAAGACGTGTTGGATGCTGTTATTAAATACATCCTGTAATTAAATTGTGTTTTATTTTAGCCCTTTCCTTATATGTGGTTGAACCTTTCGGATATTCTAATGAATGCCAGGATGTCTCCGTCGCATTCAGGCCTCACATTCTCCTAGAAAGTGGAAAGTGGTTTCCTCCTGCCCCCCGCAAGCCTGACATAGTGGGTTGTCCACCTAGGAGGCTTAGGTGTCTTCTGAGCTTATAGTGGCCTGTGAGAACTCCTATCGGTAGATTAAGAGTCCGTCGGCTTACCCAATAACCAGACCGCTTTAGATTTTCCCGTTCCGGCTATGAAGGGTTTTGCCTGTCTACATCCTCTGAGTTTCCTTCATTCATCGTTCAGCCTCAACTGTGTCCATTCGATTAGGGGTGAATTGACTTGTTGTCGTGAAAAACCTAAAAAGGGTTCCGATCCCAGGATTCTCCGGCTCCCAGTTTGGCAAGCGTATCTGCCTTCTGGTTGCCAGGGATTCCAGTGTCTCGGTAAGCAGACCAGGTTTACTTCTTTCAGCCTTGCTAGTTCTTCAAGATCGTCTCTACATTCCTGGACGAGGGCTGACCTCGTCCTGGGTGAGCATATGAGTTTGAGCGCCGCTTGGCTGTCGGAGCAAATATATACCATTTTCGCTGTTCCTGAGAAAACCTCTTCCTTCTTGGCCACCACCTAGGTGCTATAGACTTCCCAAGTATGAAACTTCGAGGTAAACTTCGGCTCGCATTGACTTTCGGCTAGCTACACGCGACCCACCGGTATAGCAAACGAGAGAGGTTTGTTTACCTTCCGCCAACCATACTTTGTATGAGTTTACCATATTACGGTTTTGTGGCTTTAAATATAAGCTACCCAAATGGTTTGTGGCGTAACTATAAGCTGTAGGAGTATATCGTGTTACAGTGTTATGCTTCTGAATTTTATTATTGATTTATATCCAATGCGCACAATAAAAATTATATAAAAAGATGGGTTGGAAAAGTTTGTAGTTTTATTAGCTTCCAAAAAATGTCAGACCCGTGATAATTTGTACGGTTTTGCCTTACTACATTTTCTACTTTTATTAATGAATTACTCAATAAGGTAATGGTGGCGCCGCAAGTTTAATACGGTCCCTAGTCAAAAAATGTCAGTAGTCTAAATGTAAGATGTAGAAGTATGCTATATTACAGTCTTGCGGCTTTAGATATTATTTTTTAAACTACTCAATATGTAATGGTGACTGAAAATTAATTGAATAAAATTTTGTGGTCTTAATAGTATACAAAATTCATGTGATGACCGACATCTTGTTACACTTTTGCATATTTAAATGGATACTGTTATGACCTTCCTTTTCATTCTTTAATAAATAAATGAGTCAACGGTGGAATAATGGCTTCGGGAGCTGATTTAATGCGCCCGTATAAGCCTATTAACACCCAAAACATTTCAATGGCATGACGATAATTCCTAGAGATTTACCTATTACAACTTGTGGCCTTAAACTTTGTTTTGTATTAACTAAATGAATGATTCGACGGAGTATTGATGGCTTGAGAAGTTAGTTTAGTACGGTATGGGGTCAAAGAATTTCAGTAGCATAATAACTGTAGTTTCAGGCCCCTAAATTGTATATTGCGTTCCAATAACTGTAGTTTAATATACGTAGCAATAACATATAAGAGTTTGTTTTTGTATGATTATTGTTCTGTATTTTATTTTCAATTAAATTATTCTATGGCGTGTTGCTGGATTTTGAAGTTAATTTAATATGGTAGATAGTAGATCTCCTAGTACCTAAGTGGCTTATTCGGAAATTAAAGGCCGATCGGGAGTAAAACTAAGTAAAGTTAAAAAAAAATTATAATGCTTCAGTCTTAGGTACACTCCTAAACTGTTTGTCTTTGTAGTTACCATTCCAATTTAAACACTTACCATATCGTGATGGAAACATTTGTATACTATCATCATAGAAGGTTGCCGCCTCTGAGGAAAGCCAATTCTGTACTGCAGTTGTGAGGTCGTCTCATTGACGAGAAAACGGTTTCGGTTCCTTAAAGAATTCTTAAGGTGGCGGAAGAGGTGATAGTCACTCTGCGTTATGTCGGTACTGCATGTGAGATGGTTAAACATTGTCCAATTGCATTGCTCATTGAGTTGCACAGTGCAAGCCACCACGTTCGGTCACGTTTTATTGTGTAGCACGACTCCAGAGGTCAGCAGTCATCTCCTTCCATCTCCTTTCTTCCGAATTGCCATTCGTACATTCTTCTCTTCATACAGGTCTGCATTAATTGTCATACCGCGCTCCAGGAAATCAACCAGTAACACGCCTTTCCTGTGCCAAAAAACAGTAGCCATAAGCTTTCGGTTCTCGAAGGTTTGTTTGAACTTTTTGACTTTGCGGGAACTCGTATGCTTCCACTGCATTGATTGTTACTTGGTTTTAACATTTGTTTAGGAAATCCAAGTCTCGTCCCCAGTTACAATCTGTTTCAAGTACTCATCGCGATCAGTTTTGTAGCGATACAGGAAAGTTGGTGCAGAGGCTAGTCGCTGGTTTGACATCCGCCAGCACCCACCTTGCACAAACTTTGTGGTACTGTAGCCTCTTCGTAACAATTTCATGCAGTACCGTACGTGAAATTTGAGAAAAATTTGCGACCATTTTCGAAATCGTGAAACCCTGATTTTCAAAAATTTTCTTGTTCACCTTCTCTACAAGATCGTCGTTGACAATAGAGTTCGTTCCTCATCGTGCACGTTTGTTCGGCCATCTCTGCAATTCCTACACCAATGTCTGTTTTCTGCAGCGTTTTTGTTTTTTTGCATGAAGAAAACGGATTACAGCGCGCACTTCACGCTTGGCGGAATTTTCAACCGTAGAATTACTTTTAGCGCTTTATTATACAACTGAATACACTAATAGAACCACGGTAAAGCGATGTGTGGTAGGTCATGAACCACTAAAGCACCTTCACAATGCATCAAATTGATTACGCCCCTAATTCGATTGGAATATTTGAACGGTCCTTAATTTGTGAATAAGCCTCGTATAATATGCAGGAGGTATAATAATAGTGATTAGCCAATCAGGGGCTATTACATGGTTGTAGATACGGCTTAGATAGATTGGTATGTTTTTATATTTATCGGCACAATTCCTCCAGGTATTTAACATTACGATGGTGTGGTTCTATGCACAGTCTTATTCAAAATCGTGAACCCGTTCAACGTTAATTGTAATTAGCTTTAGGAACTGCGTTCTGTATTGATACTTTCTATGTTGACTAAATAATAAAATGGTATCACATAATTTGTACTTAGATCAAAAAACACAGGGCTTAATGTTAATTCCTCTAAGTTAATACGATCCTCTGATCCAACAATTACTTCCAATTAATCCATAAAGTAGCAGCGCACCTTCAATTAACTGCTCGTGAGAATTCGTCATTCATTGAATACACCGCCCGCAGTAGAACGAAGCGGAAATGGTTAGTAAACAAACATTTCCGTTCAAGATCAACAATTATAATTTTATTTTTGTTTTGTTTTTGACCACAAATTATGGGCAGCCTTGGCGGGCGGGTATTTTGTGTAATTAGTCATATTTGCCAGTATTACATGTAAGATAATGGGCCGGCAAGGGGAACCATCTAAAATTATTCAAAATTTGTTATTTCAAATAGGGGGCGTGTATGAGGTATTAGTTTTTGCCATTAGTACCTGAAGAAGATCTGCGTAAACTGGAACGCGGTACAAATATGAATATAAATTCAAAATAATTGAACAATAGTATAAAAAACCAAATCATTACTTAATTTAATCGCAGGGTCAAAGAAATCTAGAATATATTTTAAAAATCCACATGCTACCAAGCAATTTAATCTCCTAAAATGAAAAGTATTTGGAAACAGTATCCAAAACCCTTAATTTTTTTTGTTACAGCAGCTTGTGGTTTCGGACAATTTAAAGTTTCCACTGGGATTTCTTGATTAGGGGGCTGACTCGCTAAAATTACCAGAAGTTGAATACCCACACTGGAACGGGGAAATTTGTTCTTCTGGTTGTATTCAACATTCCAACGGCTCTTATTAAATTAAGCCGGTCGACTTGTTTAACAGTTAATGAACTAATTATAGGTGGTAAAGTGGGAAGTTTTTGACATACGTGGCTTACCAAGAAGCTGATTCACTGTATAATGTTTACTCTACCCTCGTTACACAGGCATAGGTAATTCCAGATGGAATTTTTTTGTAGATCAAGTTTGCAATATACAAGTAATGTTAATTGTTTTATTTATATTAAAGAAACTTTAATAGCTGGCTTAAACGTTTTGTGAGTTTAATGAAAAAGAAGTTCAATCAATACGGAAAATTATCACAGGATTTTATTTTATAATAAAGTTCTGGCTAATTTTATTGTTGGTTGCCGTTGCGGTAACTAGAAATTTACAACGATCATATCTTCTAGAGACAATTTGCGTTGATTTGATGCAAGCTCCTACTAATATTTGTTCCTCCAAAATGCATCTGTACTCTTGGAAAATAAAGATTTCCACTTATTTAGAAGTAGATGTAAAAATGTGATTTGAATATTTTTGTCCACCTGCGAAGGTGTATGTAATTTTCCAGTGTTTACATTGCAGTGTGTTGATACATTATTCCTTGAGTCATTTTCCATATTATTAAGAATTGTGGATAGCTGACGGTGACTAATCGCTTTATTAACTCCATATATGTTATCAAGAATGCGGTTGAACAAAAATATACGATAAAAAACGCATTGTAAGGAAAGTTGACCCGTCACGCTTTTTACGCGTGATTCCACAGCAATCAAAAAATGAAATGTAAAATTAAACAATTTTTCAGGGACTGATCAAGATAAGATAGCGATTTTTGTTGAGATTAATGGCACTTCAGCTTATCTTAATGTTTCTGTTATGAATGTTGGAGGCTCGACGAGGCATGTCTACAGATAATGTCTGTACAGTTTACAGCTATTTTTAAATTTAATATTTTACTAGGTGGGGAGTTCTTATATGGCTAGGGTATAACATCCTTATTAAGACAGGGATGTATTGTACAGTTTTCTCACACCCAGAGAGGCTAGAGCTTTCATCAAGAGCCCTTTGCCTAAATCGGTAGACAATATTCTGCATCTAAGCAGAAGACAAATCAGGATAATAACGGGTCTCCTTACAGGCCACGGACACCTGAACAGTCATCTCCACACTATAGGGATTGTGTTAAACAACCAGCGTAGGAAATGTCAAGAGCAAGAGGAAACCTCTGAACCTGTCCTCTGCAAATGCAAGGCATTAGCGGCCTTAAGACGCAAACACCTTGGCTTTCCCTTTCTTGAACCAAGAGACATTCAAGACACGCCTTTGAACAGGATTCTGTCCTTCGCCGAAGCGACTAACCTGTTTAGGGAGTGAAGTCTTCTGTAACCCCAAAGGAGCACAATGGGCTCTGGTGGCCGAAGTGCAGGAGCCTGCTCCGACCCATGGAAAATCATCATCATTGTACAGTTGCCTATAGCGTATTCTTCTTCTTCTTCTGTGTATAGACTAATGGCCTATTAATTACAATGGAGTGGGTTCTACAAGCCATCTTTATACATATGCCGATTAGGAGCCTAACGTAACTCGTCGAACAGAGAAGAGAAGTTGCATTACATGGTTTACGGTTGACAAAGACTTTCGTATGGCAGCCGGGACCGACAGCTTTACGTACCCTTCAAAGCACGACCGGGTACATATGCCACTATATATTATAGCGTACTTGATATAGGACTTAAGCCCAGTAACTGTTTCTTTATAACGTACTGTACAGTTTTCCTATGTATTCTTTAACAGTCCGAATAATTATGTATTTTCTTTTATAATACACTTTCAAAACATAGTCCAAAACGAAACGCATTACCTGCATCTCACACTTCACTCGATCTTAAAATTTATGACTTTTATCTGTGCATCGTTAGATTTGGACAAAACTCTTAAGATGTTGCTATAAGAGTGATTTGCTACAGGAAAAACTTACATGGTATAGACAATAAAGTTTTGCAAAGTATCGTTGTTGATGATTTATAATTATGTACAACAACATTTTATTAAATTGCGTGTGCGTGACTTTGTGAACACTAAAAAAGTTGTTGCACTTTACTACATTTTTATAGTTAAACCCCATTTTATGGTAGGTACTGTTCTTGAGGGGCTCTCCAAATACATTCTACCGGAATTATATTATAGTTATATTATAACGAATAATAGAATTCATATCATAAACAAAAATGATTAAGTTATAAAAATAAACATTGTGTGTCCCATTTGGTATAAATATCTTGGCTTCATACAGTATTAGGATAGCAATGAACCGTTAACAGTAAGTGTAAGTTTACTTGCCCTTTCTTTTAGCATAATATGTACCTATTAAAATCGCAAAGGGGTATCAGTTGTGTCGCTGTTTATGTACAACTCTCTCTTGCCGCGATTACTTTTAGTTTCTGATGCATTGATGTGGACCACCTAATAATAGGCGATAGGCGTTTTAGTTGTAAGGCCGGGAAGGTTCCTCTGCAATTATATTTCTTTCTTTCTATACAAATATTCCTTCTTTTGATACGTTTTAAGAAGCAGTCGTGGATTAGAGGTCAGCACGTTAGACTTTTATATCAAAGGTCTGAGGTTGAATTCCCAGTAGCGGAACATCCGATTTTTAACGGCCATTCGCACTCGCAAGGCAATGGGAAACCAGGGAGATATTCTGCCTACCAAATATTTTTTAAGTAGAAGTGTTTACACGTCTCGCAGGTTCGGAGCGCAGGATAAGCTGCAGGATCTCTTCGTCGGTGCTACTTTAAAAAAAGTACTGGAAAAAGAAGATATGTTTTAGGGCGGGGAGAAATAGTTATACAACAAATGGAAGCCGTTTGGTGCCTTCTTCTATAAATACCTCTTCCTCTTTTTCTGAGTATCATTCCATCTATAAATGGGGGGCATTTCTTACATTTCCTGTAAATAAAGAAAGTATATTTACAAAAAGGGGCTCTTCAGTTTAGTTTATGAATTCCTATCCACACAGTATTATTTACCTATATTTAAAATATTTGCCATTGATATAATGTATTTTATCGATGCCAAATATTTCTATGATAAGAAAAGGTCATTTGTATCTCCGTTGCTGCAAAAACAGTCCCTCCTCTTTTATCCTATTAGTTTTGGAGGATATCCTTTCCCCTACCAAGCGAGGTGGATCTACCTTACCATAATAGGGTATAGTTTACCATGAGCTGCCCTTATTTTTGGGGTGAGGTAGCTTCCTGCACGAAGTAATGGGCAAGTGTTGTGAGAAAGAATTTAGAATTCTACAAAAACACATTTTTTCACGATTGCGCGATTTAAAACCAGTTGACATTTTGTATTACTATTAACAATTAAACATTAACGATTAATTATACACTCACACTTTCAATTACATACAGGGTTTCTCAAAACTGACGGCTGCGCTAAAGCAAGTCGAAAATTAAGAGCGGAAAGTTTTCCGAATGTCGTTCATCGAGTTATTGATAAAAAAAGTAAATAATAAGTTCCATCGCACAGTCGCTTCAATTAGTTGTGTAACATAATTCAATTTGGTGGTCAGGTTAAAAACTTCCGCCTTTTGTGTTTAAAATGGAATGATATTATTGTAATCAAGATTATGTCGATGTTTTGAAAATATTAGGTGCGTGTAATGACAATGCCACTGGTGTGTTAGGGTATAAAGTACAACCATTATTTTAAGGCCGAATCTTTGAGCCGCTGTTATCTTGTCATTTCCTCTCAGCGTGAAGCTTGTAATGCCGTAACAAAAGAACGAGCGGTTGTTACTAGTCTACAGGTCTGTACTCGATGCGCGTATTTTAAAATGGAAAAAAATATTTTCCAAAATACAAGGTGAAACCGTTAATAATAAGTTTAGGCGAGATTCTTCAGAATTTTTTGAATTTTCTGATTCCGACTCGGATTAGTTTTTAAAGTTCTATTTAATTAATTAATATACATACATATATAGATTTAGAACAAACAGTAGTAGATTTTAATTATTCATTTTATAAGCTGTGTCGGAATAATTCTTTCTTTCGATGTTTTTAACATTTTCATTGATATACGCATTAATTAATTAATTACTTTCACACGTATTATATAAAACGTTAAAATCTGTTTTAATAGTTAAAAACTTACGAACTAGGTAAAAGTTATAAACAATTAAATATTTTTTATTTAATTAGTTTAGATTAGTGTGCGGTGTACCATATGCAATTTCCAATTCGTTATTACATTCAAAATTAATGCTCCACGTTTTACTCCTACGTAATGAAAAAGGAATTTGTATATGATTTAAAATTGTGTAAAATTCTGCAAATATTTTAAAATTTACCTGAATACGTTGGCTGATTCTACCCGAGTGTCCCCTGTCAGTTACAGATAATCTCTCAATCTCTCTCAAAGGCTTAAAGATTCGGCCTTAAAATAATGGTTGTACTTTATGCGGCAAGTTTCCAAATCGTTGGCACCCTGACGGAAAAACTATAAGACGTGTAGAACAAAGATTACTGGAAACAGGTAATTTAAATCCTCGGCTAGGGCAAACAGTTCGTCAACCTACACTAAGCTTTGATCCAGAAGAACATGTTTTTGAATTTGTTAAGGCAGAACCAAGTACAAGCCTTCGAATTGGCGTCCCAAGCTCATTTCCAAAAAGATACAGTTCACTGATTATTAATGAGAAATGATCTGCGTCGATTTAGGCTTCAAAAAGTTCCAGTTTTGCACGGCAGGGACAGGGAGCATCCAGCCAATTTTTGTAAATAGTTATATAGCGTAAAGACTGATCCGCATTGCATTGAAAAGATTCTATGGAGTGATTAATCCACATTTGCTAAGACGGGTCCATTATAAACCCTTATAACCTGAATGAATGGAGGGATGAAAATCTTCACCTAATACGCAAAAGATCTTCTCAAAGACGATAGTCAATAGATATTTGGGCTGGGTTATTAAATAATAATGTAATTAGTCCACACATTCTACCTAACCCGCTTAATTCAGCCTTGTATCTTCAATTAATAAATGGAAAATTACCACTGCCAATGCTCGATGAAGTTCTATTAACAGTAGATTAAATTGTTGGTTCGAATGTGATGGTACACCGTCACATTATGAAATACAAGTAGAAATTTCCCTGAGAGGTGGATTAGAAGAGGTGGACCCATGCAATGACATCCTAGATGGCCGGATCTGAATTCGTTGAATTTCTTTTTCTAGGGCCCTTTAAAAGAAAACATTTATCGCGAACTTATTGGGAAGTCTGAAGATGTTATAACTTTATCCAAAAGAGTCTCCTCATTTCCCAAAGGCGCTCTCATTTACGTAGTAGATGAGGAACATATTGGATCATTGCAAAATATGTATATTCCTTTTATTTAGTTTAAATATAATCTCCTCTGGTTTCACGCATTAGGACAAATAATTTCCAAAGTTTATCCTCTGGAGCAATGGATGGGGTATATGATGGACAATAACTAACTTTTTTGTGGGAGGGAAGATACAGCTTCTATTTCAAAAGCGTTTATTCCATTAATGTAAAATCCATTGCTCTAAGACTAATGTTACAGAAGTTCATATTACAAACATTAACTTTCCCTTTTAAAAAGAATTTTTTGAACAACTCCGATTAGGGAGACATTGAAAAACGTACGAGTAGATAGACATGCCGAGTGGTGGGTTGCTTGCTATCAATGCCAGAAATAAATATGTATTTTGTAGTAAACAGTACTCAACTATACTGAATCATTTCTGTTTAAATATTACGGTTATAGTTTGGGGGAGGAGTCATCAAGCGGCAGTGCCTCCCAAAATTTCCTACAACCCCAATAACCTATAACGTATGTAATGCGTATAAATTCGTTGAACTTCGTGCTCTACACTAAAATAAAAGCCGGTTGTTGTTGTTGTTGACCATGTGACTTCGCAGTTTAATTATAAGCGCAGGCGAAGCGCTCCATTATCAGTTCGCGCTTTGATCGCTTTAGAGATGTTCACGTTAACCACGTTCTGAAGCAGAATTTGTTCAAACTATTTCGATCAGTGTTATTCTACCAGTGCTTCTATTTTGTTTATTTCGTTTTATTGGTGAGTTAGATTTTCTACATTTATAAAAAAGAATTAGTTTTATATTTTTTATTAAACATCCAGCGTTATTTTTTAAAGCTTTTGCGATAAAATAATATTAAATAGGGTTTTGGTTAAAGTCTATCATAAACGGTTGGCAGTGTTATAAGAAAAAGGCATCTAAAAATTGATTCATTTAGAATAAATTCGTTTCATTTTCAGTGGACGGTGTTAATCAAAATAGCTAGATTTTGAAACTTTTAGTATTTATGTTGTGTATTATCTTTTACATGTTTATATCTTTTTTTACCTTCTTACTGAGGTACTGTAATTGTTTGTATTTTGAGTTATTAGACGTTGTTTCAAATTCTGAATACATATAAAAACGATTTCAGCATGACAAATCATAGTTTAGATAGACTTTAAAATAGAAATTGCCAGCAACCATATATTCATAAATCAACTTTTTATATGTAAAGGTGCTTACTTGGTTCCTAAAAACGCTGTACAAACCAGGAAATGAATTTAAGGGATCTTAATTGTAAACCTATTCAAATAGAGGTTCTGACCAATATTTCATATACACCCGTTGCAGTTTCCATGTCTCTTTTGCAAAGGAAATTATGAACACTAAGAAATTAAAGAAAGCATCTTGATTAACTTTGTGTATTGCTTATAAACAATAATACACACTTATTGTTTCATGAGCATCCTCTTATGCTTTTCAATAGGTTTTCAGATCTTTTCTACAATGTTAATAAGAAATTCCCAGGAAATTATTTCAACTTGAAACCGTTTCATTTGCCACCCAGTGTAATATCTAAGCATTTTATATACCGGTTTCATGTGGTACTGTTGCGCTTATTTTAGGGTTGCTATTGCGAGTGCCCCAACAGAAATGCATAGCAGTACTATTTATAGTTTGCCCTGTGAACAAGGCAGCAACTGCTAGTTTACGAGCACCTTATTGGTTGCCAGACGTAAATTTGCTTTGGTATTTACACGGGATCAGTTTGCATTTGTGTGTTACATTTCGCAGTGGAAAATTTTAGGCGTTGTTACAGGATTGCGGTATCTATACCTGTAAGAGGATCTATTTGCGAAGTTATCTTGGCATTGTTAGTTATCTAGATAAATGAGGTAAATAGCTAGTACCAGTTATAAAATTCGACCTAATGCCGATATCTCGCCTTCTTCCGCAGATTGAATTTGGAAATCATTGGGTCATGGGTACTTCATTTAAAAAATAGTCTCACTTGTTTGTTTGTTTGTTTGTTTTATTTAACGTCGGCCTATTTCTGCTACTATGGCTAACCACCGACGGGAGCGATCCCACCACACCTGGAAATTTAGCCTGTTTGAGGGTTCTTTTGACGTGCCCAACAACACTTGGACACGGGGCCTACAGTCTCACTTGTCTCGGCCCAGAAAAAATTATAATAGATGTGTGCATAACAAACAATTAACTCGTTTGATTGTTTTTAAATGTTCGTTATTAACTTTAGTCTTTAGAGGCGTGTTTGAACAAAGGTTAATTTTGTTAACTTGATTTTAATTATAGAAGCAGATTGTTCCACTATGAATTAAGAAAATGGCCTTTTCTAGTTAAAATAACAGAAGCAAACCGAATAAATGTTTTAAAGTCAAATTTTATTTTTGTGGAAGGTGTGGTCAGATCTTGTTCGTCGTTCAGTACCCTTCAACTCTCTTCCACGATGTTGATGTGACTATAATGATAAAGTTTGCCACTGCATTCGTCTAGATTTTAAATTCGTCTTATATAAATCTATGATCATCCTGTATAGTATTTATCTTCTGTTTGTTACATCATTACAATAGTATACTGTGTTACATCCCAAACGTAATGTATGTTCTTTAGGTTTTTTGATAGTAGTTTTTATCTTGCTCTTCCAAAGTTGTGATGATTGTTACACCACCGCAAAATAATTTGGTAAAAGTCGGAATATTAGAAAACAACAATTTGTTAATCTGGAATTATTTAGTCATTGAAAACTGTGTTCAGGATCATGTAATTAGAATTTTAAGAGCTTCTTAATGACATTTAATCACACTGTATATGGTTGTTTTAATACTCCGTTTTCTGTTATAGAATGGCAAGTTTGAAGCAATGTATTTCAAACGCAATAGGGTTTGGTTTTTCGTTTAGTGTTGTTCGGGGATTCCCCTTTGTAGTTGTTTTGGGGATGTATGGCTATTATACCTCTGTGTATATCGAGTACTGACTTTACAATTGGATTAACCTTAAATGTTTAAACGGCAATGTTGGGCTGACTATCTGCACGTAGCAGTGCCATATTTTTGAGTGCCATTTCATCAAAATATTTTTTCTGATTGAAGTTGTTGACAGCAGTAGCAAAACTTTGGAAAGTGCCTCGACCTAAAAATATAACGTGGGTTAAAAATAAAGTCCAACTACTGACCAGTGACCGGGGAACTTTCATACGCTTTCCCATACGTGTATGCCTTGATCATTCGGTGGCCGCGTGCTTCTTGTTTGCGTTTCGTAACCGAGGCGCGTACGATGAAATTCTTGTACTTGTTGCACTTGGATGCTGTCGCCGTAGTTGCATTTTACAATCAAATCACTTCAGAGCGGCACTGTGTTTTATAAAAGTGTTTGCCATCTAGAACTTCGCCGAAGAACTTGCCAATCGTCTTGGGAATGAGTAAGCACAGAGGTCGTCATAGTTTGATATTCAAATGTGAACTTTGATTTAATTTGGGCAAGGTAGTTGATGTTTCCATATTAACAATCGGGCAAACTTTGAGCGTCTTACTAATAAATTATGTGCGCATGTGATTCGATTGCATAAATATTACAATTCGCTTGGCCTTTATAGATAATTCAAGGTTTGAGTGCAAGGGCACTTGTAAAAGTTTTTGCTACAAATGAAACCAAAACAAGATGTTTTGCTTAAATCACATTCATTTCAACCAGCCCTGCGGATTATAAACCGTGTTCAAAAACTCCCACGTTTATAGTAGGCTGTGCATCAGTTATGCGTCGGTAAATGTATGTCGCTTCATAACCAGCTGCCGAGCCGCAAACACCTGATGTTTTGAGGTTATCTAAATAATTGTTATTTGACAGTTGA
>JABXWE010006684.1:0-41266 GCA_014611495.1 Limonius californicus
GTATAATAAACTGCCTAGAAATCTTAAAAATATCATAAATGAAAAGACGTTTGATGGACAGTTCAAAACATTTTTTAACGGAAAATGCCTTCTATACTTTAGAAGAGTATTTAAACCTTAGAAATAAATAAACATTATATTAGATTACTGTATTTTTTACTTTATTATTTATTTAATAAATATTTGACAGTTATAGATGTGTCAAATAATTAATTTTGAAAAATGGCAAGAATGGTTTTGTCGCAAGATTTAAAAGACTGCGATAATTGCACTGGTTTATATTAGTTACATTTACTACATATTTAAATTTCCCGCCGTACAACACGCGTGAGCGCATGCGTAGATTACATAAGGGTACAGAGAAAGATGGTAGATATGATTTATTAGTATTAGGAAGAGAAGGAACAAAAAGAGTTTGTCTGTCTTATCTTTACAACACACTTTACAATCTGTTGTCATATCCATGTCAATGTGTATGATCTAAGAGTAAACTATGTAACAATATTCTGACTTAAGCAATAGCTTGCAAAGTGCTGGCCCTTATAATAGTAACATTATAAAACTGCTGCTGTGGAGATTAAAGCTGCATAACTCGTGGTTTTTCAATTTGCTACACATACAACACAACTAAAACAAAATGTTTAGAGTAGATGGCATTAAATTTATATTTATTTTATTTTCTTTTAATTTTGCCGCTATTTTGTTTTATAGTGTAATTTAGCTATCTAATTAAGTTTTCTTATAAACAATAGTCTTGCTGGCAAATTTTCCTTACAAATCAGCCTTTACGTTGTTTTATCATTTTTGTCGCCATATTTATATTACTTGTAGCTTACCACTTTTATAGCCAGAGCAAGTCTAGCTTAGCATATTAATCAGTCGGCTCTGCATTAACATAACTTAGACTTTCAGTTTTGAGTAAGTAGACTGTTTCTGTTCCATGTTTAAATTTAATTTGCAGATTTGCAATTTTTCTTTTATGTCTTAATTAAAATATATTACAGCTTCTTATTTAGAAGTTTGCAGTTTTTTCTGTATGCATACAAATAGTTTTTGAATGACCATTTCTTTATTCATTCAAAAATTGATTTAGTGCAACTTCAGTTTAAAGTTTGCCTTGTAGAAATTAGCGGTAGTGTTGCAACAAATTGAACTATAAACCAATTTCTCATTACTATCTTAAACTGCAGATAAAAGAATGACTGCAAAAGTTGACTTTATGTTCCATGTAATAACCATTTTTATGTTATCTTTCTTTCTGCAGGCAACGAGGAAAGTGTATTATCATATGAACCTGTTCAGCAAATGCAAATCAGTTACACTCGACCTGTTATCATCCTAGGACCCCTGAAGGATCGTATAAACGATGACCTTATCTCTGAATTTCCTGACAAATTTGGTAGCTGTGTTCCTCGTAAGTACACTTAAAAGAAAAGATGCTGGTTAATAAAAAAATACCGGAGCGCCTCTTGTAATAATTAGCCCCTGTTATGCTTTGTTTAGATACAACACGACCTAAACGAGAATATGAAGTTGATGGGAGAGATTATCACTTCGTAGCATCCAGGGAACAAATGGAGAAGGATATTCAGAACCACTTATTTATTGAAGCTGGGCAGTATAATGATAATTTGTATGGCACATCAGTTGCCTCTGTTCGGGAAGTGGCAGAAAAAGTAAGTACATATGTAAAAATACAACAATAATTGTTGTCTGTGAATGAAATACGTAATCAAGAGGGGTACTGAAGTGGAGGGGATATACAACTTCTTTCCAATCTGCAATAACTGCTAACAGAGGACCCAATTAGCAAAATTTAGAACATTTCTGAAAACTAGAAAATAATTTGAATTTTATATATACTTTAGCTTTTTTACAACAGACAATTCTCACTATAAGGCCTGTATGACACGGCACAGAAATTTGTACAAAATTTTGTTCAAATTTTGTACAAAATGTTGAACAGCTGTAGCTCGTGCTCAAAAGTCTACAGAATTTTGTTCAGAAACAACGTCAAATCGATGCGCAAACGAGCACTTTCTAGTGTTGATCAATGATCACAGAGGGCAAAGACGTAAATGTTTTACCACATGTACCACCAAAAATCTCTCAACGCTAGCCATTCTACACAAACTTAATATAACGCATAAACAAAAAAGAAACTTTCCCGAAAAATAATGCAAGCCACGAAAAGATAAACAACATTCGAGGTTATGTAAACAAAAGTAAACAATTATTATTAAACCTTGATAGATTTCTACCTTATCTACATTAAAATGATTATTTTGACAGTTTCCTCACAGATGTCAATGTAATTTGTACCTATTTGCGCATGCTCACAGACAGAATTTTGTACAAATTTCTGCTTAGTGTAATACGTGTTTTGCTGAATTTTGTACAATATTATGTTAAAAATTTTGTACAAAATTTTAAACAAAATTTTGTAGTAAATTATGTGCCGTGTCATACAAGCCTACAACTAGGTTTTTTAAAGTATGGAGCCTCAATTTGTTGCATTATTTATATGCCCCATAAATATTTATAACCACACTTTTTCCATAATCCTTAAATTTATAACCTTCTTCTAGAACCTGATAATGCTTGTCTTTTGAATTAAATCTTGTAGTTATGAAGTATTTACTTCTATAAAATGTCCTATGATTTCTTAACACCAAATTTTACACATAAATAATATTTTTGTTTTTAAGGAAAATTCTTCCAGAACCACAGTTTTTTTGTTTGTTTTAATATTGATTATCCATTTGAGATATTTATTTAATTAAAGAATATTATTTGTGTCAAGCCATAATATTAATGACCAACCAACAAATTGTTTTAGTTTTACTTAGCAATTTTAAATATACTCCAGCAATATCTGGTAACGTAGATCAGTTTTTTAACATACAACCCGATATTTTTCTGTGGGTTTATTCTTTTTATTTCCTCTTACGATTTCCCCTTCTCTTGACTTGTATTTGAGATCATCATCAATCTAAAAATGGCTAGTCTTCAAAATTGACCAGAAAACCATAAAAAAAAACTTTATTACGGTATATATAGCTTTCATATTTGTAAATTGTGTTCTCTGGGGTGCCACACAGGGAGTGACATAAATTAATAGCTGCTGTGCATAAAATAAATTGAACTTTCAAATTCAAAGCAGCCATTCATTGTCTGGAAAATGAATTGTCCGAAGATGTTCCTTTAATTTGGGAAACAGGTGAAAGCCACTGGAGTGCCAAATCTGGCGAATATGGGGATTGTTCCTAAATGTCAAATCTAGCATTGTGGACAGCAGCCATAGAAACACAGCTCATATGAACGGGAGCATTTTCTTGATGGAACAGAACGCCGCGTTTCAATTTTCCACGCCTTTTGCCTTTTGGCATGAGTTTTGCTTAATAGTCTCCTGTTATGGTGTGACCACGTGGTATATAATCAACAAGACGAATGGCCTCAGAATCCCAAAACACTGTTGCCATTGTCTTTCCGGTCAATGAAGTCGCACAGAACTTTTGTGGAGGCAGAGAACCACGTCAGTACCATACGATGGACAAAATCAATATTTTCTTGAGTGGCACCGGTTTTCAGTGGTCTAGCACCTGGTGCATGTTGACACAACTTCCTTCCTTCCTAATTTAAAATCCCAGCACCAATTCTTAATTACTTGATATGACGGGGTAGAACCACCCAACACTCAGGACATGTCATTATAAATTTCCTGCGGTGATAAACCCTTCTTAAAAATGTATTTCATCACAGCCCGTATCTCGAATTTTTCCATTTCAACAAAATCACCAGCAGCACAGTACTATTAAATGTATAACTTTTAAAAACCAGAAGATAGACACCTGCAACTTGGCACATATTAATTGTAATAACTTACGTTTCTAGGAAAAAATTATTCATTTGTCGGTCAATGCCTTCTTTCCTAAGCTGAAATATTCCCCATATTTATATACATTATACATAAAATCACTAAGAACGTTGCAGTTGAGTGCCCATAGAATATAACTATTTTTTAAAAGGGTGTTCCAATAAGAAGGATCAATGTTAAATGTGAATGAGGCTTAAACGTCAAATAGTTTTTGACATTTGACAAGTTCAGTCTGGCAATTTCAACCAGGGAAAGATTAACAATCGAACAACGTGTTAAAGTTATTGAAGCCTATTACGAAAATGGGCTTTCAAACAAAAATGCATTTCGCGCACTTTGCGATTTTTTTGGTCAGCATAATCGATCAACCGAGAGTTCAATTGGAAAAATTATTCAAAATTCAAATAAATTGGTTCGGTGGCAGACGTGAAAACACTATTGCATGCAGCTGAAAACATTGCCGCAGTGCGCGAGAATGTGGCCGAGAGTCCAGGCACCTCTATTGCTCATCGCGCGCAGGAATTGAACCTCTCCGCAACCACGTTACATCAGATTTTGAAGAAAAATTTGTCTCTACACGCTTTAAAAATTCAATTGACACAACAACTGAAGCCTGCTGACAATTTGAAGCGCTGTACGTTCGCCGATTGGGTGCACGAGCAAAGACAAATCGATGAGGATTTTTCACAAAAAATCATCTTCAGTGATGAAGCCCATTTTCATCTCAGTGGCTTCGTTAATAAGCAGAATTGCCGCATTTGGGCTGATGAAAATCCAAGAACGATTGTTGAAAAGCCGATGCATCCACAAAAGGTTACTGTTTGGTGTGTATTTTTGCTGGCGGAATCATTGGACCATTTTTCTGTTACGGTGAATGGTGAGCGTTACTGTGCCATGATAACCAACTTTTTATGGCCTGAATTGGATGCTATGGATGTCGACGATTTGTGGTTTCAACAGGACGGCGCCACATGCCACACAGCCAAGCAACAATGGCTTTACTGAATGAGAAGTTCCCAGGTCGCATCATCTCCCGAAACAGCGAAGTCAATTGGCAACCAAGATCGTGCAATTTGCCGCCTTTGGACTTCTTCCTTTGAGATTATCTCAAGAGTAACGTCTATGCCAACAACAATTCAACAGCTGAAGGATGAGATAATAAGGCATATTGGTGAGGTCGAGGAGCAATTATACAGAAATGTCATCAAAAATTTTGACCTTCGAGTAGAGGTGCGCCGCCAAAGCCTTGGCGAACATTTGGACGATATTATCTTTCACACATAATTACCATGTACCGAATAACATGATTCGATAAAGAAATCAAATTTTTTTAACAAATAACATTGTCTTATTTACTGTTAACATCTATCCGTCTTATTGGAACACCCTTTAGTTATCAAAGTGATTGATAACCACTATTCTTCTTCTTGGATTTTGTCTATACTGAGTTGATTTATATTTAAGAAAAAGCCTTTCTTCTTCTGGTGTCATGCAAATTGAATGAAGGTCTAACAGACCTTTACTATTCAAACTTAAAGTAGTGCGAATATTGACTCCCCTAATTATTTAAGTGTGTGGTGGTAGCTCAGTTGGTAGAGCGCTCACTTTCTGAATAAAACGTCGATTCTGGCTTGGGTTCGAAGCCTAAGCCGTGCTATGCGGGTTTGTAGAGATCCTGTCTGCAGCTCGCCACACATAATTTCCCAATTCGGCTTGCAACCGTGGCATCTTAATGCTAAAAACTCTGGAATTTCTGTCGTTCGGATTCGACGTTAAACTGTAGGTCCCCCGTGTTTCTACCTTAGCGCTGAGGCAGAGAAGAGGCTGATGCCCAGCAGTGGGACGGAAAGGCTGTTGATGACGATGATGAATTATTTAAAGCAAAATAAATAATAGATAATTTGTTCACCATTAAAAACCGCACACTTTACTTTTTCAAATAATTGTCTTATTTCATTTTCTTCTAAGGAATCTCATTTTTATAGTTTGTATATGATGTTAATATTTTTTTCTACAATAGACCTAGTTTCACGTGAATATTGAACTTACAGCACTGTTAAATTATTAAAAATATGTACTTTAATCACTAGAAATATTAAAAATGCACAGTAGAAATTTGAGTTCATAAAAACATGCAACTAAAAGAAAATCATTCAAAATTATAAAAATTATGTAGTGTATATTAAAGACAAATCTGCAACATTATACAACCATATTATTTTAATTTAAATTAATTTTAATATTTGATTGACCAGCCCACGTTCTTGATGACAATGCGCATCTTTTTGGCATTCAATTTACCAGTTTTCTAGTTCCTTCTTCAACAGAGTGTGGATTTAATTGCTTTTTGTTTGTTTTCGTTTAGTTATGATGTTTGATATCCTTTACCACAAGGATTCTATTGAATTCAGGTCTGAAGATTAAGCTGGCCGATCAATTTTATTGGTGATCATCCGTGATTTAACCACTTTTACTCTATGGCAAAATGAGCATAATCGTTTTAGAAAATAAACTTTTCTTCCCCAAACAGATTTACCATTAGATAGCGTCTTATTCTACAAACCTTGGGGGAGGGTATTTTATGGTGCTCATCAACTCGGGGGCGACATGTGGACCAACTTCTTGAGGAGTCATGCAATCCAATCTCATAATAGCAGTTGGATGCTTAATTGTTAGAAGTACACATTTTGGCGAAAAATTTTCCCCGGGAAGTCTTATGATATACAGGGTGTCCTTTAAATGCCTTAAAAGCTTCAGGTAGAATTTTTCCTTTATGAATGCTTAATACAAATCTTCAAAAAAAAGTAGGTATTTGGAGCTTAGTTTTCTTGTACGAGAGTGTTAAAGTTCATATCTTTAAAACAGAATTTCATGGAAACAATAACGAGAACTTTAATGTTGCACGTATCTGCCGATAAGTGACTGACTGCCACTTGATTATGTGAAGATTAATATTGAGTTGACGCTCTAGTTGCTCTTCTGGAAGTACTGTTAAAAATGATAAATTTCGTAAATACTACATTTAACAACAGTGCAAGGCCATGGTATTGTGATGAAAAGTAGAAAATTTGTTTTTCGACATTTGTCAAAATCTTTGATTTACTTATCGGGACGTTTGCATTGTCATTTTCCTTCAGTTCCTGGTTCGTTGTGAGTTTATTTGCGTTTTTCTGTATTCATTCACTTTGTTGCTTTCATTCATTTTGTTGCTTTGGTTCCTGTTTTGTTATTGGGTTATTTGCCTTTATTTCCTATGGAGTACGACACAAACGAGTACGTTGACATGATTTGGGTTCTTGGGGAGTGCCACGGAAACTGCAATCAAGCTGCTAGGATTTACGCCGAGCGTTTTCCGAATAGGAGACATCCCAGCCATGTGGTAATTCGGGCTACAAATCAAAGGCTTAGAGAAACAGGAAATATCCGTCCTGCTCCCAATGCTGATAGAGGCCGACCAAGATATGTTAGAAACGGAAATTTAGAAGAGGAGGTACTGGAACTTGTAACAGATGATCCGGGTACTAGCGTGCGTGCTCTTTCTAGATTTGTTGGTGCCTCCAAGACCACCGTTTATAACATCTTGAAGGAAGATCTACTTTATCCGTTCCATAAAGTAAGAGTGCAGCATTTATTAGAGGAAGATTACGAGAAACGTGTTAGCTTTTGCGATTGGTTATTAGAAAAACATAGAGGAAATGCAAGATTTGTAAACAACATTCTGTGGACAGACGAAGCGACATTTACGAAAAATGGCATCTTTATAACTCTCACAACCAACATATCTGGCCACATGAAAATCCTCATGCTCTGCACCACGGAAATTATCAAGTTCGGTTTTCAGTGAATGTTTGGGCAGGAATCGTAGATAATAAACTCCTTGGGCCTTTTGTACTACCTAACCGATTAAATGCTGAGAACTACTTAAATTTCTTAAATAACGACCTTCCACCTTTATTAGAAGATGTTCCTTTGCAAGTTCGTCGAGATATGTGGATGCAACAAGACGGAGCTCCAAGTCACTACGCTGCTAGAGTTAGGCAATGGTTTCACGAAAATTATCCACGAAAATGGATAGGTCGCGGAAGTAGGGTAGCCTGGCCTCCACGAAGTCCCGATTTGACGCCACTTGATTTCTTTTTGTGGGGTCATTTGAAAAACTTGGTATATTTGACGCCTGTTGAAAATTACGAAGATTGGGTACAGCGTATAGGTGAGGCGGCGACAACCATAAACGAAGACATGCTGCGGCGTGTCCAATTATCCATTATTACAAGGGCAATGAAATGCCACGAAGTTGGAGGCAGAAATTTTGAACAATTTGTAAATTAATAAAATACAAAAAAGGTTGTGCATAATGATTTTGGTTTTATTATTTAAAATCCAGCAGAATAGTTTGCATTGGCAGAATGATTCAAACAATTTAAAAAATATCAGATAAGAGTAATAATGAACAGTCTAATTTTTAAATCAACATCACTGTCATTCAGTTTATTAATTACCTCTTTTTACCAGACGCGGTTAAAAATGATAAATGAATATTATGTAATTTAAAAATTTAAATGATAAAAACGTAATTTTTGGACATCTCGATTTTGCTTCATGTAATGTCGGCCTACTAAATTAAATTCTCCATAAATGCAAAGACATCGTCAACGTTGCCAAGTATAATATTCTTTAAGTGTCTCGTGTGAGGAAACTAAGCACTATAGGAAGTTCGTGTTAGTGTTTTTGAGGACTGTATTTCTTACAGAAGAGTGCTACCTGAAGCTTTTAAGGTATTTAAAGGACACCCTGTAGATATAGGTACTTTCGATATTTTGTAAGGCAACGGTTACTGTTACATTAGGTTAAGTTACTACTTGTGCGTTTTTTGTGTTGCCTATACTTAGTTTTGTATACGTTACCGCTAATATACAAATTCCGTTAATACTCATAATAACTAACTAAATCAGAATTATGCACAAGAACTAAAATAATTAGTTATTGTGCATTTCAACCAATAATGTTAATTGTTACACATATTAACTAAATGTTTTATTTATTTATTTATTATGCGTATGCACTGATATCAGTTTAGCCGAGAGTTTGTAAATGAAGTGATACTCGAGTTGTAGTTGCAGAGTGGCAAGAATTACAAATTGGTGAACTGGAAACCTCGTCATAGCCAAAGCCAGGAAAGTGTAAAATGAGCAAATGAGGATATTGAAGCGATGTTGGCAACGTAGATGTCTGATAATAACGCCAAGGAATGGTCGAATGGCTTAAATACAATTCAGTATGAAAAATAGATCTTGACATGCCGACTTAAAAATGTCCCCGTATAAAGCAATGTTTAAGATAGAACCTAAACTTGGATTTCCCACGACAACTTTACCTCCTGAAACCATCAGAGAAATTACAAGTGAAGAAGATTTAGAACATTTATTTGAAGAAGATAAAGAAAGAAATCAAGAAAATTAATATTTGGACATGAGTAATGAGGAGTATACTAGAAATAATGCAAATCCTAAAATTTTAGAAGATTGAAACGTGCAAGTTTTAGAGGTAAGAAATAAAGCTGTGAAAAATCTCCAACAACAAGCGCGTAAAATGTTAAAGAGTTCGAATACAAAATATCCACCCTGTCCAGTAGGCACTACTATAACTGTTCCTATGCCGGATGTTGACCGTGCTCGCGAATCATTCCGAAATGTCATTACTGTTGTAATGAAACGAATCAAGATAATATGCAACTCATAAACTTGGAGCAAAGGATGAAGTTTTACAACAATTACATTGGACGATTTCAGATTTTCTACATATAAATGATGTTCCTACCAAAGCAACATCACTAAGGAAAGCAGCTGCTATTGCTTCTGGAAGTCTGCAAGGATATAAAAGCTGTAACTGCACTACATTTTGTCGTAATAATAGTTGCCACTGTAAAAAAAATGGTACATTATCAATTATGTAATTGAATTGAATTGTATTAAAACAGAAGAAGATTGCTGGTATTGACTGGTACAAAGGTTTCATGCAGCGGCACCAAGATCTTTCTTTACGTAGGCCAGAAAAAACTAGCTTACCCCGAGCAACGGCGTTTAATAAAAACAGTTGACAGATTCTATAAAAATTTACAGGGTGTGCTCTAGAAATGCAAATTTAGTGTACAAAATATATATAATGCAGATGAAACTGGTCTTCGTACTATTACCGAATTGCCTAATGTAATTGCGCAAAAAGGTGTCAAAACGTGGGCCAGGTTTACTCTCAAGAACGTGGCCAACTCGTCACCTGCCTTTTTCCACGGGTACATTTCAAGCCGTTCGTGACAGAGGATTGTCCTCCTGGAAGTTTAGGGTTGGCTAATTCATCAAGTTGGATGACGGGTGACAATTTTTGTCAAGCTTTTAAACATTTTGTGGAGTACGCAAAACCAACAAAGGATAAACCAGGTTTGCTGTTAATGGATAATCATGGCAGTCATATTGCTGTATCTGTAGTGATGCATGCGCAAGAAAATAATGTGATAATATTGACCTTACCACCACATTGCAGTCACCGACTTCAACCATTGGATATCTCTGTCTATGGACATTTTAAAAATTTTTTTGTCAACTCTTAATGACTGGGTGGTGAGTAATCCTGGTCGAACAGCGACAGTATATACGCTTCCGAAGCTTGCAAAAATAACATTCGAGAAGTCATTTTCTATTAAAAATATTGTAGCAGGATTCAACAAAGCAAGAATCGTTCCCTTTAATTCAGAAACTTGTTCTGAGGAAGACTTTCTATGTTCCTCTGTAACGGATCATCCCTTACCATAGTCCAGTAAAGAAGTCGATAGTTCTCTGCCAATTGATAGTAGTACGGAACTTATTGACGTAACTGAAACTCCAGCAAATTCGATTAATATTACCCCGGTAACTATCTGACCATTTCCAAAAGCTCCTTGCAGACAAAACATAGAAGGAGGAAGAAAAAAGGTTCCTCGAGAATCCTTAAGGAAACACCCGAAATGGATGTACTAAAACAGGAAGAGGAAAAGAAAAAAAGGAAGAAACCCTTAATGAAAACCAATCTGAAGGTGAAGAAAAGAGTTTTGCCTGCTAGTAGGTAGTAGTAGCAGTAGTGGCATCAATGGAGAAGATAGTATGGAATATGAAGATAGTGAAGACACAAAACCACAACAACTGAACTTTAATTAAATTATTGATAAATATTTACGGCAAAAAGATAGAAAAAACGAATTTTACTTTTAATTACAATTTCATAACTTTCTGAAGGTACTAACGACTAGTTTGCCAAGAGTAAAACTATAATTAAATTTTTTAAACTGCATAACTGAAAATTATGTGAAATTGAATTATATTCTTTGTTATCAAATTTCTATGTAAAATCATCAATCTTCAAAAAAATACGAAACATACGCGTTAAGTTATTTAATTTTTAATATTTAAATCCACATGTATTTCAATACAATTTAAAAACACATACAGATTCTACTGAAAATTAACTTCTTGCAATTTGTGTAGTATTGAAAAAACGACCCTCGATTTGGAACGCTCTAACATAGGTATTAATTTTTTAATACGATTTCTGTGTTCAAATTTCTTATAAACTTTTGTTAAGTTGTGTATTTTTAGTCACGTACTCTGTACTAAATGAGTACGGGGGTGAAATTGGAAATGTTTTCTATTGTTTATGGAAATTTCTATTTTAACCTGTTATAATGTTTTTAAAGTTATCATTTATAAAATTACAATTATTTTATTTAAGTTTTTAAATCAGATATTTTTTTTAATTTTGTTAGTGTATAGTGGTTGGTATTGAAATATTGTAGTTTTAAGAATTAATTTTACAATAAGCTATGTGTTATCAAACATTTTTTATATGAGCCAAACAAGCTTTTTCGTCGACCCGCAACCGGATAGGTGGAAAAAGGCCTGTAGCTCAGCTCAGAGCAGTTCACAGAAATCGCTTACAGGAGGAAATCTTTCTAGTTGTGTACAGGGTGTGTCGAAATTAACGGGCGCCACCTTCCAAATCCAGCTGATTGTAGGTCCTCGTGCAGCAGCTTACAGGAATCGAACTCACCTTTATTATGCCTCCCTCCTGTTTAGAAAGCTTGCAAAATTCATGCACACATATACAAAATATACAATAATAAAAGAGGCAGTCAATTTTAAAACACATATAATTAAACTATTGGAAATGACACAATACAACAAAGACGGCAAATGGTAATTTTATACTTCAGTATTACAAACTGTTAATTTGAACGTTCAAGAGGAACTCGCCCGCCCCTGGCGTACGGTATTTAAATCTTTCAACTAATGTACGTGGCCAGTGTCGTCGGAGTTTACAAGAACAACACAATATATATAATTTTACAAATAGTAGTACAAAAAAAATAAATGACAATCGACGACTGAAGGCCGCGTCTTGTCGCATTAACAAAGAAAAGTTCAATCACTTAAAATTTTGCAAGTTAACACCTACAAGGTTTTTCCACAACTCAAAAAAATACTAGTTCCTTTACCTTGACTTCCGGTGAATGGAGTAGAGAGAGAGGCAGGCACAATTTCGAGGTGTTCTCCAGATGCAGGTACGGTCTGGGGTATTTTCAGGTCCGGGAAAAAGGTAGGCGACGTTCCTCGGGAGACTTTGGGACGAAATAATTGATGCACAACCCTCGTAGTTCGTCGCAGCAACGGCACATGTACAGGAACAACAAATGGGCTCGATAATAATCCGCCAAAGGCGATAGGCTAATTCGCAATGAAATGCCTTTCCAGGGTTTACAATTCCAACGTGTTTCTTTTAAATCAGACACTTGTCAATATTCTGTTCACTCCACGGTGATAACAGCGATACGAAACTACACGTGCTGGATACCCATCGAAAACATAAGCCGCCCTTGCAGTACTTGATTTATTAACGGTCCCCGCAGATGGAATTGCTAGACCGGAGTCGAAGGTGGAAGACCGACTGAAGAGCTAAACGAAAAGCGAACGCGCGTCGTAAAAAATATTACACCTCATGGAGAAATATGATGCAATTGTTCTGGAAGGAAATAACACGTGCGATTTCCGAGAATTGTTTCTGGTTGGCAAATCTAGCCTACAGAGGGAACTTTCAAAGGCTTTGCGAAAGTGGCGTCCATAACTCAATCTTAAACAAAATAATATAGCGATCGACTTAAGAATTGCAATTAAAATAGAATTTTGATTACTATGAAGCAGCAATTAAAATACGAGTTCAATTCAAATGAAGTGGCAAAACCAAATGAACATAACAATTACCTATTGCATATTCACAATTTATAATATGTAAGGTAGAGAAGAGGCCCATGCCCAGCAGTGAGACGAAGAGACTGTCAATTTAAAGGATAAATGCAGCTAGATTAGTAGGGTTATAATAAATTCAATTGATTACATACAGAGCCAGCCTAAGGAATTCCAGCGCCCCAGGCAAATATTTAAATCAAGCTCTTCAGAAACATTAGCATTTTTACATGACCCAAAATGGCGGCATATAGATTTAACATCCTTTGGAAGTGCTGTGGATATTTTTTAATTTTTACCATATTGCTGTTTTCGTGCTCGTGGAGGCGCTTGGTTTGGTGCCGCCCGTTCTGCGCCCAGTCCGCCTGTAGCTTGGGTAGGCACTGATTACATAATATGATTTCGTAAGCATACCTCATATTTACTTATTACTTTAATTGTCATTGGTTCCCCTATTGAGGACGCAAACGAAGATGAAAAAGAACAGTTTCATGGAAAGTTGGAAGAAGAATATAGTAAAATCCCAAGTAATGTGAAAATGGTAATAGGTGACTTTAAAGCAATGTCGAGAAAGAAACCTATGTTTATACCATTAATAGGAGTCGACAGTAAACACAAAATAACAAATAACAACGGACTGAAATTAATAAACTTCGCAGCAGGGAGAGCTATGGTCGTGAAGGCTACATTCTTGCAACATAAAAGCATTCACAAGGGTACGTGGAAGAGTCCGGACGGCAGAACGATAAATCATATAGACCATGTGTTAGTCGAAGATAAACACAAAAACTGTGTTGAAGACGTGAGGGCATGCTAAGACCTAAAGTAAAGAAACAATTACCCAGACCTCGTAGAAGAGACTATCATAGTGGTAAAAAATGGGATATACAGAAGCTCAAACAAGAAGAAACCAAGAATAGGTATCAAGAGAAGCTCGAGTAAGAATTCAATAATCGCAAGCATGGGAATAGAAAAGAATGGAGAAGAATATCGGAAGTAGAAATGGAAGCAGTTCAGAAAGTGCTAAGACTAGAGAAAAAAGTAAAGGGTAAACCATGGTTCGACGAGGAATGTTCAGAAAACGTGGTGAAAAGAAAGAAAGCGCAAGGAAACCCCAGAAAATCAAATGAAATTGAATGAAGCATGAAGGAGAATAAAGACCATCTGCAGAAATAAAACCCGGCCTACCAAGCAAAGTTTATAGAGGAACTAGAAGAAGACTGCAAGAATTACAGAACAAGAGAATTCTGTAGGAAGTTAGAAATGATAAAAAAGGGCTACCGACCAAGACTAACTATTTGTAGAGGAAACAATGGAAAATTAATTGGAAAAGAAGAAAGCATATTAAGGTGGCAGAAACATTACACAGAATACCTTGCCAAAACAGAACAAATAATAACCATCGAGCCACCGATCGAAGGAGCTGAATGAACGGAGCAAACACCTGCTCCAACAGCGCAAGAAGTTGCGGAAATTATCAGCAGCATAAAGAATGATAAAAGTCCGGCAAAAGAGGGGTTACAAACAGAGTTCATAAAATATGGAAGACCACATTTAATGGAAAGATTTTCCAAACTAGTGGAAAGAAGTTGGAAAACAAAAGAAATGCCAATTAACTGGTCAAAAGCTGTAATTTTCCTATTTCCCAAAATCTACGTACTCCTGCTAGATTTTAAGAACGCCTATGATAAAATAAGCAAAACAATGCTGCTTCGCACATTACAGGAACTGGATCTACAAGATCTAATCGCACTGGTTACGATGACACTAACCAGAACACAAAATCAAGTTAAAATAGAAGAAAAACTTTCGGAGGAGTTTGGTACAACTGATGGATTAATGCAAGGAGACCCGTTATCCTCAACGCTGTTTAATATGGCACTTGAAAATATTCTAAGAAAATGTAAAATAAATAGAAATAAAAACATCTCTAGAAGTTCCTTGCTTACGCTGATGGTTTGACGGTAATAATAAGAACAAGGGAGGAATTAAAAGAACTCACAAGAAAAATCGAATCAGAGGCATAAAAATATGGATTAAAGGCCAATGAAGAAAAATCGAAATATAATATGTGATTGGTGGTGGACAACAAGCTGAACAAGACCTGGTAATTAACAGAAATGAGATGAGAGGATAAATGGATTTCGAGTTAGTGCATTCAGCTATATACCTGGGAACAGAATTAATAAGTACCGCGGAACAAGGAATGAATAAGAAAGAAGAAGCTGCTTTTACACAAAGATTTAACTGCGTAAAGTTTTTCCAAATGGGTGAAGGTAAAAATTTATAAAACAATAATAAGGCCAATAGTGACTTTTGGATGTGAGATGTGGGTGTTAAGGGGGATAAGGACACGGGTTAGGCAACCCACCGTATTAAATAAAATTACCATTAGAAATAAAATACTTTTGTCCAATATTACGTTCGCAAAAATTACTTTGTAGTTATGCTTGATATATTATTGTAACGCCTCGTGGTAGAGCAAAACACGTACGGATTTATTTTATAACAAAAGTTGTTTTGTTGTTGTTTGTTTATTTTAGTTAACTGAAATATAAACGTCAATTTAAAAAAAAATAAAAAACTAAATCCGTACGTCACATGGTTTACATAAATAGATTCAGAAAATATATTCAGAATTGTTTCAACTGAATGCACTTTTGCGTAATATTCGTCAAAGTGATATTTAATAACGGCCGTCACGTTGTAATCGTGACCACTTTGAGGAAACTACATATAGGTAGGCAACTTGCTTAACACCAACACGCACAATGACTTCCTAATGGACATATCTCAGTTCGACTTCTCGGCAGTCGATCCATAAATCCCCATAAATAGAAGCGGCTGTTCGACCACGAGTTTCGATCCTAGGGATTAGCACAGGTAGAGGTATAAGTAAATAGAAAATTAGATAATAAAATCATAACAGGTTTTTATTATACAATTAGTCAATAATAACAAAAATAATTTAGATATTAATTAGTAAGCAAATACTTATAACTAACAGATTTAACCAATAAGTATCTGAATAATAGTTTCTTATCGTATTCATCTATTTTTTTAGTATAAAATTAGTTAATAATTTTTGACAATTGATATTTCTAATTATTAAAATAAATTCCTATTTGAAAATTGAGCAGAACATTCGTAAATGTAAATGTTCGGGTGGGTCGCGTAAAAAGTCACGTTAAATCGAGAATGAACAGATTCACAGGCATTATAGTAGTTCTGTGTGGAAAACAACAACCCCAGCCCAACTTCTAGGGGGAAATAAAGCCGTATCATCAAAATAATTTTTATTTAAATATTATTAAAGCTGGAATTTTGAATTTGAATTTTTTAAACAAATTCTGCTACAAATTAAATCAGCAATCGGCAATTGTGGCATTTGACCATATCAACTGACAAGCATTGTGAATGGCAAATAAAAAGCCAGGAACAATTTCACTTTGTTGAAATTTAATACCTAACTGATTACCTTTTTCTACTAGTTATTATTGTAAAAACATTCATGAGTGTTTCAGTTTTCTTGGGACACACCGCATGAACTGTACCGATCAGGTCAAATAAATATCTCTAATTTCCTATTGACGGCACCTCCTCGAATCTACTAGTTCTGGTAGTAAGCAACGTGTAAAAAATTGCACCATCTCTTCTCCATGTTTTGTTCCCAAAATACATCATCCCTAAAAAATACATAAACAAAAGAATAGCTCCGAGAATAATTTTACAAGTAGATTACCTTCTAATTTCTTCAACGTGCAATCCTCCTTTTGTGCAGATCAAGAAATAACATAATTCTCTTTTTGTTATATGCAATAAACCTTGAATTTGATAAAAATAGTTATGATTACGTTTCCGTAATATTTTGTCATTTTCAAGTGTACAGTAATCAATTTTCTTATCAAGAACAGCATCAACGGGAGATAAGTTCACTTTTTTCGGAACTTTTAACTTCGATTACTGCATTGCTGTCAACATAAACCGTCTGGAGAACAGGCTAGATAAGGAAATTCTTCATCGATTACCAAACCACTTCGTTGTACAGATTTGCCAACCTGTTGTTCAAATAAAGAAATCGCAGTTTCTTCGCTTTCCAACCCAAACCTAGTAACACTAGTTCCCGAAAAAGTTGAATACAACAATAAAGCAACAGTTTTAACGGTAGATGTGGATTTCCGCAGTTTACAAATTTTGTCAAATGTTGATGTTGTCACTCTTTTTTTCTTTCAATTTTCCAAACTTCGCTGCTAGACTGCGACATCTTATCCTGAAATATCTTTTCTTTGTCCATTTGTGCGAGGTTACGTAAAAATTATGCAGACTTCGTATTGTAGGAGTCGTTTTCTAGATCCGTAACAAAGTTACCAGCTTCGGGACCATACTATTCATCCATCGTAGCGAAGACTCTTCTTTTTTGCTGATTTACCTAAAAACAATTACTGCAATTCATTTCTGCAACAGTTGTTGTTATAGTGATTTAGCAATTCAAAACAAAGTGTTTACCTTTTCTACGAACTTCTCTTGCTTTCCTTCTCAGTACCCGAAATTTTGATAAGTGTAGCCTAGTACACAGCAACGATTACTACAAAGCCGTTCCAGTACCTTACACATAAAATCTCCGTTGGTGTTATAAGAAATTGCTGCAGCTTTGCATCTTATTTCATAAGAACCTTCTGATGAAAAATGTATGCGTTTTTCACCTACAAATTTCGCAAGCTTTCATGGTTTTGCTCATTTTCATCACTAATAGCCGAAGATATCTTGTCGTGGAATATTGCATATGTTTTATTTGACATTGCGAGAATATTCACAGCTGCACGATACACATATACCTGTATCGTGCACAGCTGTAAGAAGTTCAAACAACTGGCCATATCCTATGCCAGTAGATATACTACCCAGAACTGCTAGTAAATTTGAACTTATACTATTATTTGGATCTTCAGCCCTTACAATTTGTATACTATTACACACTGAGCACTTGAATGAAAATACACTTTGCAAACCCTCCATTTTTTCCGAGACAAGATTCATGTCGAAAAATGATCAGTCAAATCCTGAGAAGTAAGCAAACTTATTAAAATTAGCAAATTACAACAATATTTTCTAATATTATAATACCTTTATGCTTCAAAGTTTTGAGTTGATTAAAGACATAGGAAACGTTTACAATTCGTAGGCCGCTAATTTGAAATGCACTATCTGCTGACTCACCTGTTTCACAGTATAATTCTTCTAGGTCAGTATGATCGTAGTTTTCCTTGTCCGAATTCAAACTGTTGTAATGAGGTTCATTCTCTAACATATCATCGCTACTACCAGACAAAGATTCCGCATCAGGCGCGTCGTTATCAGTGTCAAAAGTATATTCCTTATTTGACATTTCGACGTCAGAAGCATTATCATCACGGTCAGAGAAAATTATATGGCAACGAACTCCTCTGGACCACATAATTACAATTGAAATACATAATACTGGCAACATCGGAAGAGCCTAATGACATTTCGGTTTTAATGTCGGCTGCAATATCTTTCGTCACACTCTTCAAATTTGCAAACGCTTTCAACCTCCTGCCTCAAATTATTTATTTATAGTTTTTTACGGAACAACCGTTTATTCTAATATCAAAACCGTCGGTATGGAGGGTGAACCTAATTAAAGCAGAAGCAATTTTTAATATGTGAAATAGAGTGAGTTTTATGTGAAAACAGCTTTGAATCTTTTTTTTAATTATAGATTATGCAGAATTTTGTTCAGATCCACAATCTATAAGTAAAGTTAAAATTTTGAGAAGAAAACGTCGAATATAGAATTATCTAAGCCTATACGATACATAGAAGACAATACCAATTCATGAGGCTGGGAATTAGTCTACCACGGTATAAATTTAACTCAGTAAGTATATCATATATACAGGGTGTTAGGGAAGTCGACCGAAACATTTCTAGGGTAGAATTAGGGCGCCAAATGAAGTCGAATATTCCTTTACCATTTTTGGCCCAGATACATAGTTTTCCCATAAATCCGTGTTAAAATTGGTGCCGCAAATTTTTTGAGCTGCTGGATAAATCTCTATAATGCATTGTTTTTTGAAATCTAGCATGTTACTTGCAATACTTTTTTAATATGTCAGTTATAATTATTTGTTAAAAATTTGACGTTTTCAGTAGAAATATCTGTCAATAATTTTCCGTGTATTTATTCAACGGAAATGGTAGTTTTTACATATGCAGAATATGGCGATATGCTTTTTGTGTATGGGGAATGGGGTGGCAATGCAATTGCTGCAGTTCGAAGTTATGCAGAATGCTTTCCACAACGTCGAATACCACATCGAGAAACATTCACAGCGGTGACACAAAGGGTTACAGGACAGGATCCGTCTTTCCTAGATCACATGAACCAGGGAGAGAAAGACAGGTTAGTGTTTTGGTCGCGGAAGTAGATATTCACAATCGTGCTGAAAATGATGCGTCAGTTAGCACACACGAAATAGCGCGACAAGTAGGTGTAAGCCGTTGGACCGCCTAGAGAACTTTACATGTGAACCTTCTTTATCCATACCACGTGCAACGGCTTCAAAGCTTAGAGGAATATGACTATGCCCCTAGGATTAATTTCTGCCGGTGGCTTTTGTAGCAGACTGAACAACATCCAGAATTTCTTTCCAAACTCCTTATGACAGACGAGTGTTGTTTTACCAGGGATGGTATATTCAATTATCATAACACTCATGTTTGGGCGGATGAAAATCCACATGAAGTCCGTCAGAAAAATTTTCAGCGTCGTTTGTCTATTGACGTTTGGGCAGGAATTGTTGGGTATTTTCTAGTTGGTCCTTTCGTGTTACCTGCTCGGCTAAACGGTGCACACTATTTGCAGTTTTTAAGGGACCATCTACCCGATCTGCTAGAAAATGTCCCACTGACCACACGCCAAAATGTGTGGTTCATGTACGATGGTGCCCCAGCTCACTCTAGTCGGGATGTTCGTGACCACTTGGACATAACATTCCCAAATAGATAGATTGGCAGAAATGGACCTATTGCTTGGCCGGCCCGAACACCTGATCTGATTAGTTGCGATTTTTTTCTGTAGGGACATATGAAAGCTGTTGTGTATCGTACACCTGTAAGAAATGCTGAAGATCTCCAGCAACGCATCATGACTGTTGCTGACAGCATTCGCAACGACGCGACGTAGAAATTCTTGCCAGGGTAAGAGAGTCCTTTACGCGCAGAGCTAGAGCTTGTATTAGGACAGAATGTTCATTTTTGTATTGATTAATTTTTTATTTACTATTTATTTGTTTACATGTTTCTTAAAAAATAAAGTTTTCAAACATTGATAGTGTTGCTTGTGGTGTTAATGGGAAGTGAAAACAAATCTAGCAAAAAATAACAGATCGATCAATTTTTTCACATCCCTTCTCACATGCTAGATTAAAAACCCGTGCATTATCAAAGTTTAATTTCAGCAGTCTAAAAAATTTTTGGCACCAATTTTAACAGTGATTTATGAGGAAACCATCCATTTAAGCCAAAAATGGCAAAGGAATATTCGACTTCATTTCGGCCACTGATTCACCCCTAGAAATTTTTCGATCGACTTCCCTAACACCCTGTATATATATATATATATATATATATATACGAAGATGGGTTACAAGAAGATTACAAACGACGGTGTAGAATATCTCTGGGACGAAGGACCAAAGGGAGTTACAGAAAAGGAAAATGAGGAAAATACAAAAAACTAAAATCAAGAAAAGGGCGGTGTAGCACTATGACGAATACATCAATGGACAGGGACAATGAGAATAACTATGAGAGGGTTGAGAAGGAAAAGCAATATATAGAGAAAATAAAGCAAATAAGCAAAGAAAATAATATAAAAATAGGCACATGGAATATAAAAGGATTAGCAGAGAAAGAAGTAGAATTAGTGGAGGAAATGGAAAAACAACAACTGGATTATTTGGGTATATCGGAAACAAAAAAGAAGGGACAAGGCGTAACTAGAATAACAAAAGGGTACTGGTTATACTGATCAAGAGTCGAACAAAAGAAATGGGGAAGTGAAGGGGTAGGATTAGTAATCAGCCCAAAAATATAGAAAATGTAATAAAAAAAAATCTTGCGAATTCAAGGTTACTAAGAGTGGAACTGAGATTAACGACAACAGAAACATGGACAATAATACTTGCATATGCGGTAAACAACAATGCAGCAAAGGTGGAGCAAGATAGTTTTTGGGAGGACTTACAAAACGAAATAGACGCAAGCGCATCAAAAATTATAATACTAGGAGATTTAAACGGAAGAGTTGGTAACAACAATAAAGGCATTTAGGGACACATGGAGAAGCAACGAGAAATGATAATGGAAACAGAATGATTGAACTATGCATAGAAAATGAATTAGTGGTTACAAATTCCAAATTCCAACATAAGGAAAAAATACACAAATGCACACGTGAAATGAAATCAAGGCAAGAGAAATCTATTATCGATTACTTTCTGGTACGGCAAGAGGATATGAGGCAAATAGAAAATGTGATCGTGAGAAGAGGACCTGAAATAGGAAGCGACCACTACTTGCTAAAAATGATTATGAAGATAGAAAAAGAGAAACCAAAAGAGAAAAGAAGAAAGGTAATAAAGAAAAGTATTAGAGCGTACAGACTCAAACAGGAAGAAACGAGGAAAAAGTATCAGGAAATAATAGAAAGGAAGCTGAGTAAAGGATTAGATGAAAGAGACGTGGAGAAAAATTGGAACTATCTAAAACAAAGCATATTAGAAGCAGCAGAAGAAAGCTGTGGGATAACAAAAGTGAGCAATCAGGATACTAACAAAACGGCAAGGTGGACAGAGGAAATAAAAGAGAAAGTGGAGCAGAAGAAAGAAAACTGGAGGAAATATCTACAAACAAAGCAGAAAGAAGATTATGATAAGTACAAGGACAAAACAAAGGAAGTTAAAGATGAAGTAAAGAAAGCAAAACAGGCAGAATGGGTAAAATTTGGAGAAAAAATGAAGGACAACTATACAGAAAACCAAAAACTGTTCTATAGCACTTTAAAGCAATTGAGGCAAAAAAGAACCAATCCTTTGAAAAACATCAGAAATGAACAAGGAGAAATAGTGACGAAGGAAGAAGACATAATGGAACGATGGAGGAGACACTTTAAAGAGGTATTGGAGGACAGTGGCGAAGAAAAAGAAGAGAGTGATATCGAAACCGAACAAAACGGAATGAAAGCAAATGAAGGTATAGATACCGAGATGATATCAGAGATGGAACTGGAAGATCCAATAAAAAAATAAAATTAGGGAAAGCAGCCGGAGCAGATAAGATCTCATCGGAAATGATAAAGTATAGGAGAAGTAGGGAAAGGAAAAATCTTAACTTTAATGAATGACATAGTCAAATCAAAAAAAGCACCAAAAGAGTGGCAAACGGGGGTAATAGTATCTCTGTACAAAAAGGGCGATAACAGGGAATACAACAATTATAGAGGTATTACTTTATTAAGCATAGTAAGCAAAGTATGGGCCAGTATCTGGGAAACACGACTCAAAAATAAGTTAGAAGATACGATAGACGATAGTCAGTGCGGATTTAGAAAAGGAAGTGCGGCGCAGGACAACATATTTATACTCATATACAAATGGCAGAGAAAACAATAAATAAGGGAAGAGAGGTCCATATGTGTTTCATAGACTTATTAAGGCCTTCGACAGGATTAGAAAAAAAAACATATGGAAGACGTTAGAGAATAGAGGTATAAATACAACAGAAATAGACATGGTCAAGAGTTTGTACAACAAAACAACAAATATAGTAAGAACCAGAAATGAGGAATCAACGGAATTTGTAACAACAAGAGGTTTAAGATAAAGATGTGTGCTGAGCCCGTTATTATTTGCACTAATTATGGACGATGTAGTCAAGGAATGTAAAAAGGAAACGAGGAAATATAAAATAGAAAGACGAAGAATGGAAATGGTCCAAATATCAGAGTTACTATACGCGGATGACGGTAATTTTAGCAGAATCAGAAAAAGAGCTTCAATATAATGTGGACACATACATCAGGGAAATGCAGAAAGTAAACATGAGAATTAATATAGAGAAGAAAAAGACAATGATCGTGGGACCAACAGAAAGGAAACATGAAATAACAATAGGAGGAAAGACAGTAGAACAAGTCACTAACTTTAAATATTTAGGGTCATGCATTAGCAGTAACGGAAAAATGGATGAGGAAATAAACGAACGCATAGCCACAGGCGAAAAAATCGTTAATGCAATCAAAACTAGCTTCCTGGGTAAAACACAATACCAAGAGATACAAAAGTGGAAGTGGTGAAGAAAGTAGTACCTATACCCTGTGTTGGTGTACGGAAGCGAATCTTGGCCACAAAAGAACAAAACAAAAGAAGAGAATCACAAGCACAGAAATAAGATTTTGGAGGAAAATAGAAGGAAAAACCAAACTGGATAGAATTAGAAATACATCTTATAGGGAACAACTAAAGGTGAAAGCGGTAGGTAGATGAAGTGGTAGCAGAAAGACAGGTTGGTTGGGACATACGTACAGAATGGGTGAGGATAGAATGGTAAAACAAATACTAGAAGCAAGACCGGAAGGGAAAAACCGAGTAGGAAGACCAAGAAAGACATGGATTGGAGGTGTAAGAATAGCAGCGGAAGAAAGAGGAATAAACTGGAACACAGTGATACAAACAGCACAAGATAGGAAGGAGTGGAAGAAGAGGTGCCGGAAAAACGAAAATAGGGAAGGATGACAACCGACCGACACCAAGCCTTACACGGTCAAGGTAGAAAGGCTAAGGACTATGTATGTATGTATGTAAGCATTGTAACGAAGTGTCCAGTGCGCGGTGTAAATAAATTTTAAATTAAATTTTGTGACCGCGTAGTGTAACATAAAGGCGCTGGTGGCGTTGGCATTCAGGATTTGTACCCGTCTCCCACCTTGTTTCTATTATCAGTAGGTCTCCCGCCAACATAAAATTATTAACAACATTTTAGACTGGGAATGGAAGGTATAAAGGCGAGCACCAGCTCCCAAAACCATTAACTTGAGTCCGAACGAGTCGAGGAAGTACTTCAACCGAGATCCAGTCAGACACCGTTTAAATTACCTGTTACCAAAAATCCAGTCCAGTTAAAATACCTGTTCCAGTTAAAAGATCCGAAGATTAACTAAGGGAGTGTATTAGGTAAAATACGCTTACCTAATTGCACTAATTTGTTGGCCCCAGTCGAGCGACCTGCAGGTGAACGTAACCGAAAACTTCCAGGCTATAATTCATTTCTTTAGTCTTAAACACGAACACTGGACATGAGCTATCCAGAGCATTCCAACCCCTGAAGCAAAAGGGTTGGACGGTTACATGACGCAGCCGAGCAGGGACCAGTAGTAGTCACCAGGACGAAGAAACACCAGGTTAATTGGCGCCCGAGAAAACCCGTTTTCCGTCCAGAACCGAAAACCCAGACTAAGACCTGCAGAAAACCTGTTCCAGCAAGTTTGCAGCCCCAGGATGTCTAGCAGCGAAGCAAACGGTGGAGCCAGTCCAGATGTCCGTACCAGCTGTGCGGTTGGAGACCGGCACAATCAATAAGGTTGGTGCAATTTCTAAAAACAGAAAAAAAAACACATTTCCAGGTCCCAGCTGTGTGTTTCTAGACCGGCACAATCAAAAATATGACAATAGGCTCACCTGGGGACCACGAGATAAGGGATTAACTATCTGCAAACCCGGAAACAGATGAGACCCACCGAGCCAGACCTGACCCCCGATGATAAGAGCTATCAGCAACTGATTAGTACTCCAGTATTTTTCCACTCCAGGGCCCAGATGTGTGACAGCGTCCGTAAATGGGGCATCAAGTTTAATAGGACCAGCGACCCCATATGTTAATAAGTTGTTGCAGGATATGACCACCGCCTACGGAATTCAGCATCACCTCGTACTCCGAGAGCCACCAGTCCCAGTCCGCCTGGAAGCTATGCGTCCCGATACCGCGGGCTCCGCGCAGTTTCGCAGGAAATTCCGAATTCTCCCGCTGCCGAAGTGGAAGACCAAACCTCCTGGAAGCAGTGCGTCCCGATACCGCGGGCTCCGCGCAGTTTTACAGGAAGCCAGTCCGAAACCCAGCCCAAGCACGTGGTCTGCGAGGATTCTCCGAGGCTATCAATCCAGTTGCCGTACGAGAGGACGGGCCATCTCCCTCCGTAACCATAGGTCCAGCCCAAACACCTGCAGTACCAGTTTTGCTGATCCCCGAGCCAGTCCCAAGGGTCCAGGGGTTTCCAGCTGCTCCGATGGCTACAACACCGCCGAAGCTCTCCTGTAAAGAGCGACACCGCTTAAACCGGAACCGCAGAAGACAGCTAATACGTACCGGTAATGGAACCTTCCTCCGGGTCCCTGCCGCCGTCGCCCGACACCTAGGCGTCTAATCACCAGTTCCAGTCCCTGGAAGATCCTGCCCGTAGCCGCCATCACACCGTACAGGCAAAGGGCCTACCCAGCTTTCAACTTCTCCCTAGGAAGGGGAGGTGTGTAACGAAGTGTCCAGTGCGCGGTGTAAATAAATTTTAAATTAAAATGTTTTGACCGCGTAGTGTAACATAAAGGCGCTGGTGGCGTTGGCATTCAGGATTTGTACCCGTCTCCCACCTTGTTTCTATTATCAGTAGGTCTCCCCGCCAACACAAAATTATTAACAACATTTTAGACTGGAAATGGAAGGTATAAAGGCGAGCACCAGCTCCCAAAACCATTAACTTGAGTCCGAACGAGTCGAGGAAGTACTTCAACCAAGATCCAGTCAGACACCGTTTAAATTACCTGTTACCAAAAATCCAGTCCAGTTAAAATACCTGTTCCAGTTAAAAGATCCGAAGATTAACTAAGGGAGTGTATTAGGTAAAATACGCTTAGCCAATTGCACTAATTTGTTGGCCCCAGTCGAGCGACCTGCAGGTGAACGTAACCGAAAACTTCCAGGCTATAATTCATTTCTTTAGTCTTAAACACGAACACTGGACATGAGCTATCCAGAGCATTCCAACCCCTGAAGCAAAAGGGTTGGACGGTTACAGCATATCATATAATAATAAAGACGCTTTTCATTTAATTCTTCAATAGACTGCTCAAAGTACTTCCAAAATAATTGACTAAATGGAATAACAATTGGTGTATGCAGATTTCAGAGGTGTAAAAGAAGGAGAGCTATGGAGAAGGCGTACAAACAAAGAACTGGATGAAAAATGTGGTGAACCAGGAATAATAAACACCCGTTTACGATGGTTAGGTCATGTTGGTAAGATGAAAGCAGGAAGAATGCCAAAACAAGTACTATTACACGAACCAGAAGGTACAAATAGAAGAGGTAGGCTAGAAAGGTCTTGGTGAACCTGTGTCAAGGAGGACCTAAAGAAGCTGCGTGTATTGGGAAACGCAAGTCCTAGACAGAAAGAAGTGGAGGGAAATATTCCAAAGAGCCATGAGCCTAAAGGGCTTTTAGTGCTGATATATGGTATATATACAGTTTATTTTTAATTAAATGTTTTATATAGGGTTACATACAATATAAATATAATTAGAATTAACAGTCACTGATAATTATAATTTGGGGTGGGGGTGATATTATACATGACCTCATTTATGGGTACATATATAATTGTCAATGGTATAATTATTGTTTTTTAATACCCAAAAATGACGTCATATATAATATCACCCCCACCCCAAATTATAATTATCAGTGACTGTTAATTCTAATTATATTGATATTGTATGCAGCTATATATACAACACTTAATGTAAAATAAACGATAGTTCCCACATTATATTAAGAAACAAATCTTCACCGATTTTAAGTAATGAAATTTGTTAATCCACTATAAAGTATAAAACCAGCTACAGGTTGTTTTACTCTGTACAACCAATAAATCCATTTTGCTACAAAAAAACATTTTTATTACTCCATATAAGAGTACAAAATTTCTTAAAACTAATAGTCATACAGCAGTTAATTATTATAGACTACATAATAAAGTAAAAAGTTTTAATGAGGTATGATTATTAAGTAAGGTTTGAGCACTTACTTTTACATTTCCTACACAATGGAAAATTCAAACTAATATAGTTTGAATTTTTGTACTTGGAATACAAACGCCAACAGTAATATTACTAACATCTTCATTGTATGTTTAAATTCTGGAATACTGTTTTTGCTACATACTGTTTTGGATACATTCGTTTAAAATATGGAGAAACCTTCGGGTGTAACGGAAACAATTAAGATACAATATTAAAGCTCGTCTTACAATGTAATTTAAAAAGTTACCTTAATGGTCTGTTTAACAAACAAACATAATAAATGTAAAGAAACTTATGTGTTTTGCACATAAGGGAGAACTAAAGTTGCTACTCACGTCTCGCAAGCATGAACAATTCGTACAATAAATAAGTAAGTGAAATTCCGATTACATGAAATGTAACAACTACCACAATAATTACTAATTACAAATATTAAAAGAGTATTTTTGCTTATGTACTAATACAGCCACAATTATTGAATCAGTCTTCAAAAAAGATTTTAATTTACTTTTTGTTAAGTTTTTAACTTATGGTACTTAAGTGGTGTAATAAGGCACTTGTTATAGGTAGGAAGCTCTCCACAGGTTCAGATTCAGGAATGGAATATCTTCACTAAGGCATGAAGTCAGAATATTGCTGAAAAAAAGAGACGATTTAAAATACTTTAAACTTTTAGGCTAGAATTTCAAATGTTAGGTTATGTCTCAACAAAACTTTCAAGACAAACCTACAAACTTCAAAAGTTAGGTTATGTTGCCAATAGAACCCAATGATTTCGAAAGTTCTGTTATTTATCAATACTTTCATACCGAAACTAACAAAGAGCTGAAAATACTATACCTTTCGCTTATTTTCTTAAAAACATTTGGCTGCATGTTCTGAATATCATCGCCGTTGTCACAGAACAGCCTGGCCAAGCTCACTTTTTTAATTTCAGCTAGTTGAGCATTTGAGAATGGCTTGGGTTGTTCACTGCTGGTGTAAAAATAACGATCGCCGCGTTTTGTGCGCAACATCTGATCGGCAATGATGCATGAGAATGTTGGGCCAAACAGGGAACCATCATCAGATATCTCTGATAAACCTCCAACTAACAAATCAATGTCCTCAACGTTACGATATACGCCCATTAGTGATTGTATCCTCTGTAACATTGAAGTGCAGTTAGTAAAATTTAAAACCAGGGCTTGAAGGTGTAATTACCTCCAATGTCATAACATCTGATAAATCGGTAAAATCATCAACAGTCGGAAGGCCACACAGTTTTCTGAAAGCCTTGTACGTGGGAAGACCATGATCACGCCCACGCTGTATATCCAAACTGAAAACATCGAAGCCATAGTCGCCAGCATGATACATTTGGTTTGTAATCTGAAATTAAAGAAATAATTAGAATTTTGTTCATTTAATTTCCCAAAATAAACTCACATCCTGAACATAATCCATGTCAACTTTTTGGCTTTGTTGAGTGGCTAAGCCTCGCACAAGAGCATCCAAATGGCCAGGCTCTTCAACAGTAGTTGGTCTGTTGAAGTGTTCCCTTAGATTTAATGACATGTTGACTTGGCGGTTTTCCAAATACAATCTAGAATGGCAAAATACGACAATAATAATTGAAACATTACATAACATTAGATAAGAACAAAAGAGTAGATGCTACTTACTTTAATTTATCTTCCATCAAGGAATTAATAGCACGTACAGCTGCAGTGGCAAAGCTGTTGGCGACTGTTGGGTCGATGCCTTCCGAATATGCATCAGAATCGCGTATTTTGGACGCATACTTTTTACCTGCAATAAAAACATTGAAATATTAAAAGTTGTACATATATTATATAAATATATATGAACAATTTACTTAGGGCATGCAAACTATAATAATATAATCGGATTTATGACAATAATATTTTCATTTAAAAAAAAACCATCAAGATGCAAAAAAATAATATATGTTTTTAAGCAGTTAATTATCCTGCATCAAGAAACAGTTACCCAGCTTATCACTTCAACCCAATACTAACTTAATTAATATAATATTATCACAAAAATTTCCCTAACAATGATGATGTAGATAAACAACACATTTTTTATAAATCCTGTATGACACTGCACAGAATTTTGTACAAAATTTTGTTCAAAGGTTTGTTCAAAATTTTGTACTAAATTCTGTCTGTGAGCATGCGCAAATAGGTACAAATTACGGTGACATCTGTGAGAAAACTGACAAAATAATCATGTTACTGTAGATAAGGTAGAAATCTATCAAGGTTTAATAATAATTGTTTACTTTTGTTTAAATAACCTCGAATGCTTTTTACCTTTTACACGTGGTAAAACATTTATATCTTTGCCCCCTGTAATCATTGATGAACACTAGAAAGTGCTCGTTCGTGCATTCATTGACGTTGTTTTTGAACAAAATTCAGTAGACTTTAGAGCACGAGCTACATAATTTTGTACAAAATTTTGCTGTATGAAACGGCACAGAATTTTGTAAAAATAAATTTTGAACAAATTTCTGTCTGTGAGCATGCGCAAATCAGTACAAATTACGGTGACATCTGTGAGAAAACTGTCAAAATAGTCATGTCACTGTCGATAAAGTAGAATTTTAACCAGGTTTAAGAATAATTGTTCACTTTTGTTTACATAATCTCGAATGTTGTTTATTTTTTCGTGGCTTGTATTATTTTTGCGTTTTCGGGAAGATTTTTTTTTGTTATAAGTTATATTAAGTTTGTGTAGAATGGCTAGCGTTAAGAGATTTTAGGTGGTACACGTGGTAAATCATTTATGTCTTTGCTCTCTGTGATCATTGATGAACACTAGAAAGTGCTCATTTGCGCATCGATTTGAAGTTGTTTCTATACAAAATTCTGTAGACTTTAGAGGACGAGCTACATAATTATGTAGAAAATTTTGTATAAAATTGTGAACAAAACTTTTCTGTATGACACGGCACAGAATTTTGTAATAACACTTTGAACAAAATTTTGTACAAAATTTTGAACATAATTTTGTACAAAATTCTGCAAAACACGTATTACATGGAACAGAAATTTGTACAAAACTCTGTCTGTGAGCATGCGCAAATAGGTGCAAATTACGTTGACATCTGTGAGAATACTGTGCAACTAATCATGTTACTGTAGATAAGGTAGAAATCTATCAAGGTTTAATAATAATTGTTTACTTTTATTTACATAACCTCGAATGTTGTTTATCTTTTCGTGGCTTGTATTATTTTTGCGTTTTCGGGAAGATTCTTTTTTTGTTTATAAGTTATATTAAGTTTCGGTAGAATGGCTAGCGTTAAGATATTTTAGGTGGTACACGTGATAAAACATTTACGTCTTCGCCCTCTGTGATCATTGATGAACACTAGAAAGTGCTTGTTTGTGCATCGATTTGACGTTTCTTCTGAACAAAATTCTGTAGACTATAGAGCACGAGCTACAGAATTTTGTACAAAATTTGTACAAAATTTTTAACAAAGCTTTTCTGTATGACACGACTCAGAATTTTGTAAAAACACTTTGAACAAAATTTTGTACAAAATTCTGTGCCGTGTCATACAGGCCTAAGAAGATAGCTGTAAGTGGATAGGGCTTAGGCCTCCTAAAAGTTAGCGCTCCTTCACATTGCAGGGTCTGTGAGAACTTCTGCCATGTCTACTTCTATATTTTCACAAACAACCAAATGTATTTACCTAGCATGATGGGAAGCCATTCATTGTAAGTAATATGCTGCATTTCTGCAATTACAATCCTCCTAGCTTCTTGATACAACATTTCGTCGTCCCATTGCTGGTTGAGGATAGCCAGTTCTCCAGCAATCCTGTTGTGTTCCCGATGCCAAAGAGTGTGCATTGCTGTAAGCTGTGGTTGTATGTTCACACGGGAATCCCCTGTAACAAACATTCAAATAAATCAACACTTACAATGATTAGGTTCTTTTCCTTTCTTTAAATGAAATGCTCCAAGTAACATACCTGAAACATAGCATGGTAATCCCAGACTATTATACTGGCACTGATCAGCAGGTGATGAAGATACCGGAAGGAAATCAAGGTTGTGTTTTTTACTAACATGCAGAAGGCCCCCATGGAACTTCCTTAGCAGCATCATTTTTCTCATATCTGACCCATAAATTTGTGATGCATCCAAAAAGTGTGTTGCTTGGTTAATCTAAAAAGAGTCGCGATTTAAACAATAACCTAACCTCAATGCAGATAAATTATTGAAATTCCAATAAGCTAACACACGCAAAAAATCATTTTTAACGTCCCGGTCTAGTATAAGTATCTTTTTATAAAAATTAACCTTTTCTTTTTGGTAAAAACTAAAGTATGATATTAATAACAACGTACTTGTTCAAGGGGTCCAAAACTGCAATCAGACCTCATAGCAGCAACTGACCGAACATATGACATGCATTCCACACCATACTTCGAGTAGAAACTGTCGTCGCTAGGTACAGCAACGGATGCGCAGAAAGGGTGGATGTAACGAGGCGATAGATTGCTACCATCTGTGTCGCAACATTCAATGGTATTGTCTGAATGAACTGTAAAGAAAAGCTTTATTACTTTCCGATACTTCTAGTATTTTTATTTCCAGTATGGGAAAGTATTGTGTAAGCGAAAATTTCCGGTATCGAGATCATTTAACATTTTAGAACTCTAGGAATCAAATTATTCTATAAAATGTAGATCTCTATACCTGGTTTTCTTTTGTGATATTCACTTTATACATTATTGATTTTAGAAATACATATACAGAACTACATACAGCTGCAACCTGCTTGTATTCATTTACAAAACCGTAACATAAAATATTTTTTCTTCTCTCGTTTCAACAGAAAGTAGTGTCAACTTTAACTTTTTACATAGTACCCTGTAGTAGTTCCGAAAATTCAATTATGAGCTTTGAATTTAGTACTCTCTGTATACTTGCTCACTTTTATATAGAGCAACACATGAAGGACAAATATATGTTATTGAAATCATTTTCTTGTTTACAGTCAATGTAAATTGTAACAACGCGTGTGGATATAAATTATAAAACCACAAAATGATGAACTTTCAACCAGTTTTTCTATGAATCCTGTATTTTAATCGTATGACTGGTACCATACCTGAGTCAAATGCCGCACTTTGCACTCCTTATGCGTATATCATTGGTTTACAATTCAAATCAATGGTTTCCTCAGCAAAACAGGTTAAACTGCAACTTACCCATTTTATTAGTAGCAGTATGTGCCAAATCATGCTCAATGAACTGACTCCATTGCATCACGGCCAAAGTCAGTTCACGGTCCACGGCGTCGTGATGCCTACAAACGCTCGTACTAATGAACCTAGCTGAAGGAAGGCAAAACTTGCGATTGACTGATCTTCGAATTTCTTGTACCCCATCCATGTAATGAGGCGGTAGAAGCCTCTTGTAGCCTGTGTAGGACTTGCCGCGTAATCCATCGTACTGGTTATTGCATGACCCATCCAATGAACGGTATTTGGAGTTCAATTCTTCATTTGTACAAGAATTACGGATTGTGGGACAGGACGAATGCAGAGGTGTCGCAATTAAGTTGTACTTGGAGATATACTTTACGCAGTCTTGAGGACTTAGGTTCAACCTGTAATACAAACTAACATTATTTGCCTTACTTGTAACTGAAGACCCACTATATAAATAAAAACTATGAATTTAGGTGATTCCCCTGACAGATACAAAAATGTATCATTTTAGCTGGTTCTATTTAGAGTTTCTACAAACAGTAGCGATAAAATTCTAGATAGAGTAGATCTACAGTTTTTTTTTCTGGCGAGAGTAAACCGAGACTAGGCAAAACTTTAGCGCCACTGCCCAACTACATAGAAGAGTGTCGAAACTAACCGCTTTCTACGAAGAGCTTTAAATTCCTAATTCGTACAGGCACTGATGGTTTGCCCCTTTCAATAGCGAAGAAAACATTTCTCAACAATTTTCAAAGCAGGCGTCGTCGGGAAAATCGACGTAACACGTTCAAAAACAAGATTTTTTTCAACAATCTCCAAACCCATTTACAAAAAAATCAGAAATTATGCGTAACCTAATGAGTAATGGAACGACGAAGAGAAATGAGGGAATGAAGGACATTATAAGAATTACCGACATTGCTGAAACGATATCAAATGCAACTAGTTTGGACGTACCGCAAGCTACAAGAACAGAGGATGGCCCAACATTGTATTACGAGGATGGTTTATTAATTATTGCCTCTAACATAGAAGGCATTGACCGACAAATGAATAATATTTTCCTAGAAACTTCAGTTACAGCCATTAATATATGCCAAGTTGCAGGCCTATCTTCTTGTTCGTGAAAGTTATACATTTAATATTACTGTGGTGCTTGGGATTTTGTTGAAATGGTAAAATTCGAGACAAGGGCTGTGATAAAATACCTCTTTAAGAAGAGCTTATCACCGCAGAAAATGTATAATGACATGTCTAGAGTGTTGGGTGATTCTACCCGTCATATCAAATAATTAAGAACTCTTGCTGGGATTTCAAATTAGAAAAGAAGTCGTGGCAACGTGGACCAGGTGCTGGACCACCAAAAACTACTGTTCACTCAAGAAAATATTGATTTGGTTCATGCTATGGTACTGAGTGATCGGAGAATTACAATCAAATATATTACTGAGACATGTGGCTTTTCCGTTGGAAGCGTTGAGAAAATTTTGCATGAGCAATTGGATTTGAAAAAAGTCTGCGCACGATGGATTCTGAAAATGTTATCACCCGATCAGAAGCGGGCCAGGTTTGTCACTGCTGCGAGCAATTTAAGATTAATGGACACAGATTAGTGTGGTGGTAGCTCAGTTGGTAGAGCGCTCGCTATCTGTGTAAAACGTCGATTCTGGCTTGAGTTCGAAATCTAAACAATAATAAAAACCTTGTCTGCAACCCCCCACACACAATTTCCCAATCCGGCTTGCAACCGTGGGATCTTAATGCTAAAAAGCTTCTCTGGAAATTCTGTCGTTCGGATTCGACGGTCAACTATAGGTCCCCGGTGTTTCTACCTTAGCGCTGAGAAGAAACACGTGGCAGAGAAGAGGCCGATGCCCAGCAGTGGGACACAAAGGCTGCCAATGATGTCAATAATGGACACGACTTTGGATAGATTTTTGAAAAGATATGTAACTATAGATGAAACCTAGATTCATCACTTTGATCCATAGTTAAAACGGCAGAGTATGGTACGGCGGCATCGTGGTTCCCTGCTCACACGAAAGTTGCGTGTGACTTCCCCGGCAGGAAAAAAAACAGTGTTTTGGGATTCTGAGGTAGTTCTTTTTGTTGATTATTTACCACGTGGCCACACAATAACGGAATATTATTACGCAAAACTTATACTAAAATTTCGAGCGATTGTAAAGCAAAAAGGCATGGAAAATTGAAACGCGGCGTTCTGTTCCACCAAGACAACGCTCCCGCTCACAAGAGCTGTGTGTCTATGGCTGCTATCCACAATACTGGATTTGAAATTTTAGAATAACCCCCATATTCGCCTGATCTGGCCCCCAGTGACTCCCACCTGTTCCCCAAATTAAAAGAACATCTTCGGGGAAGTCATTTTACGAACGATGTTTTTTTCTAAAGGCATTCAAACTCTGAATCATCGTTATACTAAGTGTGTTAACCTTTCAGAGGATTATATTGAGAAATAAAATTGTTTCAAATATCTAGGTCATTAGCTTCTATATCAGGAAGAATGAATAATGAACTACCCTCGTACAATGGAGATCATACAATGAGATGAATAGACAATGTAAAAAATCGGCTGAATTAGGATGAGAATAGCCCACAACAGGAATGTATGGAAGGACATCAAAGAAGTCGATGGCTAAAACTGGGTGGAAAATTGCTAAAAAGTTCTTTTAAAAGCCAATTGTACCTGACAAATCGTCTTCTCCCCGCTCTCATAAAACAATATCCCCAGAACCCTCCCCCTCATCACGGTTTATACAAACGCCACTACATCAAACATTCGCCAATTCCATTCGAAAGACGGTTTTACCATAATGCGAAAGTTCAGCCTTCGACTACCACTATAAAATAATGGGCCTCTGGTTATGTTCATGTAACTAAATTGTACTACTCACTTATTGCAATGAATATTCATAAGATGCACGGTGGCCTTAATAGCGATGAGTGCATTCCGGCCCTGTCTTAAAGCTTCAATTTCAGGTTGCGATTCAATAAACTGTCCATGTGAAGGGCTGCCTGGTCGGATGTGGATATTTGACCAGCCAAGGTTCATCTCCAGCCTTTGCATGCGGCTAACAATGCCGCTGGCAAAAGTTACGGATCTGTTCAAATCCTTCTCGTTTATCTTCAATTTGATGTGTGGTTGAAGTTCGTCGAGAGCGTTAGGATAGAAAAACGCAGGTTTATCATTATCTACGAAAATAAACTGAATTATTTGGTTGTTTGGTACTGCTACGGGTGGAGTTGTCACTATAACATTATTTTATTGAATTTTTGAATTGAAAATTTGAACATTTACTTATTTAGATTAGTTAAGTTTTATTATGGTGACAACAGTATACGTTTACCGAAGTGATTGGCAAGCTAATAAGTTAATACAGCTAATAGTTAAGTAAAATTACTGCAGTAAACAAAATATGAAGCCTTTAAAGGTCCTCAATTTCTTTCAGATGTGCTGGCTGTAAGCTTAGCTTGACAATGCAAGTGTTATGTATTTACATATAAGGTAAACGTAAGGAAAGTTTTTTAAACTACTTCTTAAAACAACTACAACTGATTTCTTAAGCACTTGCACTTGGTGATGTGAGCTTAAAAAGGCATGTAGCTGTATATGGAAATAAAACACCAGTAAGTTGTCTGCGTGCTTAAAAATTCAGTAATTCTACGAAAACAAGCGTAACTTGCCATAAAATATTTCTTTCAATTTATCTCCTTAATCATGTAAATAGATAAGAGCAAAGCATGTTCGTGAAACATAGTCATTTCGTGAACTAATAAACTACAACCCACTGATAATTCAATTAGATATACACAGAGCGTGTTTAACGTTGCCTTCTATTAGAATCTTGTAAACTGTTACAAGAGATGCAACATTACAAAAAATGTTCACAGTTTTAATAGTATCCACACTAAAAGTAATCGGAAGCCAAATCCACAGTATTCTACTAACGAACTAGTTAATTAAAATAAAGGTATGTGTTAGTGAGAAACCAACTAACTCTTCGCTTTAAATAGCTTCGTACATAATCATTTACCCTGCATTCTGCTACATTTAATGCTACCTTGAGATTTGGTATCTAGAAATGAAAGGTTATGTGCATTTAAAAATTATAACTTATACTAAACTCTACTTGTTGAGCATTGAGCTAGAATGTCAACAAACGCACGTGTTGACTCACCCGAGCGCGTGCTGTGATTGGTCTACGCTGGATAGCGCTAATGCCTCATTACTGAAGGAGTAATTGACGCTCAAAACCTTTACTTGGCACTCGTAATTACCGGGTTAAGTTTGTGTGCTTTTTGAGCAGTGCCTATCGGTTTTCGGAGCGTTTGTATAGTGCCTGGTGCTTATTTTCTTAAAATGGAGCAAGTTGTTCCATAAACGTGTAATCGTAGGAGGCATCCTACTACAAAATAATTCTGACGGCGCGAACGTTAATTTAGAAACGCAAGGAATATTACGTAAATACACATCAGGTAAATCAACGCACCTGTCAAGCGTTTGTTTACGTTCTAGCTCAATGCTCAACAAATAGAGTTAACGTTTGTATCAAAAATGTCCGTGGTTACTTCGCATAAATACGTGGATCACATAATGACAAAACCTGAATAACAAACTTGTAATTTCTGTCCTTAGCATGCCTCAAATATCTTTTAAACAGTTCCTGTATTAAAATGCTATCAAATAATGGAATCAAAATGGTAAAAACAAGGTAAAATGCCTAAAATCTATTATTTATCCATAAAAAATGAAGCCAATACTATCAATTTCTTTAATAAAAAAATGTTTATTTAATTTTTCAATAAATTCGTAAATTTTGTAATACTAATAATGGAGCTTTTACTGGCCTTTCGCTTTGTGTGGAGGTGGGATATGCGAAATATAAATGCCTCCAAAATTTACGTAACTATTTTTGATCTTCTGGTAGTGAATAATCAGTGTTTGGAATAAAATATTAACAAATTACTTTTACTCAAATTCATTCTACCATTATGTAACCTGATCAAAATATTCTTCTGTTTAATTAAACTAACTTCCGAACATACTTTATAATTTGCAAAACTCCAATGAAGAGCAAAATTAAAGGAGACACTCCGTATTGTGCATGTACATGTAAGTAAAATGTTTATTTTTGATGAGACTCATACATGCTTGTTTTAAAATCAAACAAGAATAAAGTTACCCACCAATATAATATAACAAACCATGCTTGTTCCAAAACTTTACATGAACTGTGGGTAAACGTATTTCAGAACTATAAAATTATAATTTATTCATTACCCTCACAATGGATATTAAAATATGTTCTGTTTCTGTAGTAACTTAATGTTCAGTTTAAAATGCAATTAATTGGTGAATCATGTTACATTTTAGTATGTCTTAGACTCAAGAACTGTTTTATAATTCTGAAACTCCTTTACATCAACACAAGTTCTCGGTGGTAGATTTTAAGCTTTTGAAAACTAATTCGGTTAGCAACAGCTCGTATAACAAAGACCCCTAGATTCATCAAGCGTCGTAGGGCATGAATCGGACATAACGAAGCTTAGGTTCGAGTATAGCCTTACGACTGAATGAGGAATCCTGGGTGAAATAAGGTAACAATTCTTACCTCTACAAATTTAAGCACAAACAGGATATAATCCTGAGTTTGCGTATGCAAAAAAAAATGGAAATCCATTATAAAGATGAAAAATGCCCACAGAGAAGTTAAGTCTTCTCTGTGGCCTTTTTGCTATCTGGTTGGTTTATAACAACCTAAAAGAAGATTGTTTGTAACTTACAAATTAATTAATTAAAAAGTAACTCATTTTCCACTCACAGCTGTGGCTTTCATTTTTTTCTCATTTTCTCAACTTTTTTTGGTTATTTTTTTCTAGTGTTTAGTGGGTTTCTCTTCGTTACATGCTCGGTGATTTTGAAGGCATAGCTTAATAGTGTGCTTATATTTTTAGCTAACTTTAAACATGTGGAAGGAAGGTTCTGGAAATCTGCAATTTCCTGTTATGCATAAATAAATCATGATACACCGCCAGAGATAAACTTATCACATATGCAAATATTTAGACCTGTGATCTGTTCAAACCTCCAATAAATAATAAACAAGCTACTTTTATTAGTTATTTTGACTAAATCCCAGGAAAAAACATATTAATTACTTTACATCCTGCTACTAAACCTCATAACATCTGTATTTATATAAATATACCAGATATATTCTACAAATAATTTCTTGTTATTTAACATTCAGATGCTAATAAGCACATTATTTTAGTAATTATAGTTTTGTCTAGGGTCCAATTAAGCCAAGTTAATAAATACAAGCATATTTCTGCAAAGGAGCTGTCAATCATATGTTGTTTTTTTAATATCACTAGGAGGATTAGCCAAACTCTGAAAATATCATAAATGAAGTGTAGTGGCAATAATATGGCTAGCTTACAAGGTCTTAAGTTATAAACTTCTTATGAGATTGTAAACGTTATAAATTTCGTATTTCTATAATAGTTTTTACCATAAAAATATAAACTAATTATAATATACATACATTTAACAATACTATTATAGAGGAGCTAAAGCTATTTGAATCGAGTATCACAAAAAATTGAAAAATAATTCCTGCAAAACAGGCACCTGTTCAAGTAATTACATTTTTCCATTTTTAAACTTAGTTTTTGAAATATTATAATTCAGTGGTTATTTGGTCTAATTTAAATTTACATTCTCAGGTAAAAACATAACCCGATATTTTTAATTTTCAGACATGTTTCTATTTTCAGTCATATCAAACCTTAGAGTAGATCAAAGAGGGAAAAGGGGGTAGCATGGCATATAGGTTAAGTTATTTTTATTTTGTAAGTAAGCGTAGGCAACCTACACACACATGCATATAATATTGCTTTTTGTTAAATATGATACTGACTTTACTATTTCAAATCGTAGCAAATGCATATTTGTCTCGTTAATTCAATTTATGTTTCATATATCTACCTACAAGAAAAAATGTTCATGTTCTGCGGGTTGTCTATTCGGATTTAGTGATTTCCCCTTCCGTCTCATGACTATTCCCTTTACCATTAAGACATATTTAGTCCAAATATCAGACAAACGGAATTTTGAATTACCATATTAAATGGTTAAAAACTACTGTCAATTTATTCACACATGTGATAAGCAATTTTTCGCAGAAAATTTCAACCGCGTATTCAAAAATATAAACACACTATACGAGGCATCTTACACACTATAGGGTATAGGTGCGGCTTGTACCTGAGATGGTTGGTGTTGAGGGTAGGACAGCTGAACTAAAGGTCCCAGCATGTAAGGACATCACCCAAAGTAACACCCCCAACAAATGGATGGCCAGCCTTTGACGCATCATCATCTTTGATATGACTCCTGCAAATAAAACAGCTTGGTTACAAATATGGACACAAGGTTGACAACAACGAAGGCCAAAAATTATTTGATTGTACTATTACGTATGTGTTATTTATTTATTTATTTATTATTTACAAATTTTAAATCTCATCAGCCCCTAGGGTTATTAGGTTGCGTAAGAGTAAATATGTTTACGCAGTTCCTTCTATAGCTGCTTACTTTATGTATCTTTTAACTACTTGCAAGACACACTTAGAAATATCTACTAAAAGTAATGACATGTAATAGATCATTTTAAAAAATGTAGCTCTAACATATAAAATTTGTCGCTTATAAAAGGCAAAAAAAATAGTTTTATTTTTATTGAGTTTGTGCGGTTGAGGTCACACATGTACAAACACAACGTGTTGATTTTTCACCACTGTTGACTATTCGCCGGGTAACCAGTCAGTAAAAATAGATAAGACTAACACAAAAAAGGATCTTCGGAATGTAAACGGTTTGAGGTTATGTCTCAGCTTTGATTGTATACCAAACTACACTAAATCAGGCGTTGCGCAAATGTAATTTTCAAAAATGGCATCTTTCGTTTAACCACGTAATTTGTAGGTTCGACATGGAAAAATGTACTATAACAATTATTATAGATATGTTTACCCTATTTTCTATAAACTTAAAATAGTGTTTTTCCAATAATTCATTCAATATTTTCTAAACCGGACAGAATTTAACCTTCATTGGGACTCATCGCAGCAAAAAATCAACACATACATAATACCAAGGTCAGTTCACATTTTAATAGCGCCATCAATGTTCTAACAAATCCCGTACATATTTAAACAATTAATATTAATTTTGTTACGATAACACGCACTTAAGATAAATCTAATATTCTACGCTAGGTTTTAAATTATCCATTCATGGAGTTACAAAGCAAGAAAATTAAACATCAGTAGTCCAAGTTTAAAAATAACATATCCTTGAAGATAAATAGGTATTGTTGTTTGCGTACGGTACAAGATAATTGTATACAAATATTACAGTCACTGTAGGTCAGATACTCGCGTAAAATTGGCAAATGAACGATAAAATAAAAATTTAATGGCGTTATTTTTATACTTCAACGCGTACAATATACGACAAAATAAATGTCCTAAAATTAAACTACTATATAAACTGTAATTAATAACGGGTGTTCAAAAACTAGTACGTTTGGAGTAGGCCATCAGTTAACAAAACAAGAGACACAGTATGTCTTTACTTAAACATGAACCAAAATAAACGTCAAAATAAATTGAGGTTATAAACGAGGAACTTTAATTTACACTTAAA
>JABXWE010006687.1:0-59040 GCA_014611495.1 Limonius californicus
TTACTGTAATTTAGCTTAAAAGCGTAATTATTAGAAACGACTTTGACGTATATTTTTTTAATTAAATAGCATGTTTGAAGTTATTTTAGAATAACAAAAGATGTTTTCGAATAGTGTTTAAAAGGAAATTAATTTCTGATAAAGCAAAGCATCTTCCCCCTTGTAGGTAAACGATAAGATCTCTCAATTTAGCACTTTCAACTTATGAACAGACAATAGATTGACGGATAACCGGATAAACGTACGAATCCCACCAAGAATTCTGATCTAAACGAAAAACGAGCTTTGGATAAGATCTATTGATTTAGTAAAACATATTAGTGGAAAAAAGTGTTGTTCCTGGTTACCTGTGGCAAAGCACCGTATGCATTGGTAGACATATACTAATTCAAGAAGTGCTTGCTTTGGAAACATATTTTCTTTCATTCATATAACTTTGTAAAGTCGCATTAATGGTTTTAAATTGATGTTATTGTTTATGACAGAATGCACTGTTCCCAGTGGTATTCCAGTAATTTAACAGAGACACACAAATACTAATACTTCAAAACACAATGGCTGTAATAAGTTTCAAGTGTTATACCCGTAGTTCAAAATGTATAGCAGAATAAAAATAAAACGGACGCAAATAATTGTGAGCTGAAAATCCGGGCAAGCTTATAAAAGTGGTAGACATATGAATTAAATTTGCTCTGATTTAGCACGACTCACCGAGCATCTTGGTGCAAAAGAAAACTACCTACAACTGATTAACAGCAACAACTGGAGTGGTGGACATACGGATAGACAAACAAAAAGTTGGATACATCAGCTGGTGGTTAAAGGGATAAATTAACGGACAAACAGTTAAGATCTAGATAAGATATGTTAACGTATTACAAATCTAGTAAAATAATCATCATGATAAGAAACTGTCTCTGTATGGTTAACAGCATCAAAGCAATTGACATATACTCTTGACATTGCTGTTTGTTTCTTATGATGCTATTATACTAATGTATGTCTAGCCATTTAAAACTGCCAGTCTATTAATCCGTGCATATACAGGGTGTTAATGAATTGCAGGGACAAACTTCTAGGGTATCGTATACCCTAGTCTAGTATACATGAAAACAAACATTTTTTGTTAATAATGTGTGGTCAAAAGTGCTTCCTTTCAGGGATAGAGCTTCTCAAAGATTCTTTAAGAAGCCCCTAAATGTAAGCAACTCAATTTACTACATACTATTTGTTTCCATAACAACGGAAATGAATATAGGATAAATAAAGTCCTCTTTCCCACTTTTCAAATTCGAATTCCGTTCTGAGAAGCTCTATCCCTGAAAGGAAACAATTTTGACTATACATTTATTAACAAGAAATGTTTGTTTTCATGTATACTTTAAGCCCTAGAAGTTCGTCCCTGCAATTCATTAACACCCTGTATATGCACGGATTAATAGACTGGCAGTTTTAAATGGCTAGACATACATTAGTATAATAGCATCATAAGAAACAAACAACAATGTCAAGAGTTTTGTTAACATGATAGTCCTGGTCCTAAGCGAAAATGTTTCTACCTTACTAGCACAACAAATCAGAAGATAGGATCAGGATAGTCAGCTAAACTATTCAAAAATGAATATGGATATTGCAGTGTAGGACACTTAAAGGCAACATCAATTGCGTTTATAATAAACAACTACCAAACCAAACAAATGTAACGTCTTTTTACTAATGAACGTGAAAATTACAACAATGGTACGTTTAAAGAAGAAATTTAACAATATTATAATGAAAACCGATATTGTCTCCTTTCACTTAACTTAAATTTATTAAATTACAATACCGCGTCGCACCTCCTCTGGCAGTAATAACTGCTCTGCACCTTGCTGGCATACTCTCAATGCAATTATCGATATGTTCTTGTGGAATTTGTTGCCACAGTACCGTCTATACATCCCTCAGCTGTTGCACAGTAGTAGGCCTTGAATTATGATGATCCAGCTGTCCTTGCAAACGATCCCATGCATGTTCGATGGGGTTGAGGTTTGGAGATAGCGGAGGAAGAGCAAAATGGTTTATTTCCTCATCTCGAAGCATCTCTAAAACAACCCGAGCACGATGCGGCCTTACATTGTCGTCAAGAAAAACAAAATATTCCCGTTCAACAGCGTTGCGACGGTTCAGAATATGGTCAATAATGATATCTTTGGGCATAACGTTCGCCTGTGTGTACCATAAAAGATATGGAGATCAGTACGTGTCCCTAAAGAAATTCCAGCCCGTACCTTAAGACCACCACCACTAAAGGCAACGACTGGTGGATATACTGAGATAAGGTACTATGTTCGGCACTACGATATCCTCTTTGACGCCGGCTATCTTTGTTGAGACAGTATCTGCACTCGTCCGAAAACAGTATATCATCCCACGGTGTCTGTTCTTGAAGCCTACGTCTTGACCATTCCATCCGGTGTCTTCGTTGAGCTACAGTTCTTGCAGGACATTTCAGGGGCGGTATTAGGTAAGTCCTACCTCAAACAATCGATTTCTCACAGTTTAGTGGAAGACTCGATTGCCTGGCATTTTAAAGCACTTGCTGTAGATGTCGAGTAGTTGAAAAGGGGTGCATTTTTGCATTAATTAAACCAGAAGTCGATACTCACGAGGTGCTGTGATACGGAAAGATCCACTTTCAGGCCTTCTTGCAGTCGTACCTGTTTCTCTAAGACGCGAAAGGGCACGTGAAATTACGCTCTGCGTGGTTCCTAACATATGAGCAATGTGGACCTGGCGATCTTCTCTTCGGTGCATAGCAACGGCTAAATTTCGTTTTTCTAGTTTCAAATGGTTTCTCTGCGTTGTTGTTTATTATTAGGAACACAAATGTAGCACACGAATATATAAACAATGAACAAAAAGATCTTAAGAAGACAGGAGAGATTATTCAACCAAACACACAAACTCGACTTAACATTAATACGGTTAAACAATTGCAACTGGATTCAATTGTTTTTTTGTTTAGTAACATCAAACATTGCCGCTTGCTCTAATTATCAATAAGAGACGACCACTAGCCGCCAAATACACACATATATGCTTTATATTACAATATCTCTATTCATTTTTGAGTAGTTTAGATCGATGAGTAAACGATCACATCGAACTAACTAAACGTATGTGTTTTTGCCGACCTGGTAAAACTTTCACGTGGTTATAGGAACTTTTCCTAGTTTACTAATTGAAGAAATAACAAATTTATAGACCAATCAACAAGCCAGACATATCAGAATTTGGTAAGCATTGGTAAATTAAAAATAAAATACGAGTAGATAAAATCCTAATAAAATTACTTCTGGCAGTAACAGAAATTATTCATCTCTTAGTAACAACATGGAACGACAGTTAACTGCTAGACACACGAATCTAACTGAAAAATTAATGTATGGATTGGTAAGTTTTCGGTAAGCTCACAACATATGATGTAATTGTTCGTGGTAAGAGAACTTTCTATACGATTAACAAGAAAAAACAACGAACTATTAAAATTACGAATGGGCAAATAGACTGCCGGTGAAATAAATATACAAACAGATAAGTAGTTGCTAAGCCTTTTTCATTTGCTAAATAATTTTCGTGGTAGTAAAATTGTTTGTACCTAGTAATAGCAATTGAACTTATAGGTATACAGGTGGACACACAGACTGAAAATTAGTCTGCCAAGTATATAAAGTCAACGGATATCAGATAAGTTTCTGGAACGCTTTGTTCATTTGGTAAAAAATTTTTATTGACAATTGAATTCGTTTCTATTTGATAAACTCGAACCAAGCAACGGAATTGTAGCTATACGGACCGGCAAACAGACTAAAAATTAACCTGCCAGATACATACACTTTTCTGTTAACCTACATGCATCACAGAATGGTGGAATTCAGAAATTAAAGCAAAAATCAAAGACAAAAAATACGCGTGGAAAGATACTTAAGTACATAAAAGACAGAAGACTGCGAAAAATACAAAGAAAAGAGAACAGAGGTGAAAAAGGAGATCAAGAACGCAAAAAAGAGTCATGGATAACATTTGGGGAAAAGATGACAGAAAACTTTAGAAATATCCAAAAATTATTTTATGCAACATTAAAACAACCTAGGGAGAAAAAGGGATATAAGATGATGAACATAAAGGGAAAGGACGAAAACATAATAACAGAAGAAGATCAAATAATGGAAAGATGGAGACAGCATTTCGAAGAACTAACAAAAGCAGACAACAACATAACGGATGAACAAGAAGAGTTAAACGGAAGGGAAGTAATTCAAGAAATCCAAGAGAAAGAAGTTAGGGGGGCTATACAGAAGATAAAGCTAGAAAAAGCAGCAGGAAGGGACAAAATAACACCGGAGATGATAGAGTATATGGGAAACGAAGGAATAACCAAATTTACAGAGGTGCTAAACGAAATAATGAAGACCACAGTAATACCAAGAGAATGGAATGTAGGAATCATATCCCCATTCATAAGAAAGGAGACAAAAGAGTATGCGATAATTACAGAGGGATAGCGTTAATGAGAGTCCCCGCGAAAGTATTTGCCAGAATAATCGAGAAAAGCATAAGGAATAGGATAGAAAATACAATAGAGGAGACCCAATGTGGTTTTAGGAAAGGGAGAAGCACACAAGATTTAATATTTACCATCAGACAAGTCAGCGAAAAACTTATTAAGAGAGGAAGATGTATACATATGCACTTCATAGATCTTGAAAAGGCCTTTGACAGGATACAAAGAGAGCAAATATGGACAATACTAGAAAAAAGAAAGATAGATAAAAGAACGATAGAAATATTAAAATCAATGTATAGAAATAACATAAATATAGTAAGGACTAGTAATGAAGAGTCAAGAGAGTTTGTAACAGAGATAGGAGTAAAGCAGGGATGTGTGTTGAGCCCCCTTCTGTTTTCAATAGTGCTAGATGAAGCAATTAGAAATACTAAGAAAAAGATTAAGACGTTAAAAGTGGGATACTGGCAAAATGGAACAAACAGAAATAAACGAACTTACGTTCGCAGATGACATGGCTATAGTGACCGACTCTGAATAGAACTTACTACATAGCCTGGACTTACTAGAAATAAAACTACAGAAAATACACATGAAAATAAACATAGGGAAAACAAAAAGTATGGTAATCTAGAGGGAGAATAAAACACATAGCATAAAATTACAAGGGAAACAAATTGAATAAGTAGAAAGTTTTAAATATCTAGGATCCATAATTGAGAACAATGGTAAGATTGAGAAAGAAATCAACGACAGGATGGGAAAAACAGGAAGAATACACAACATGATGAAAACGACCTTTTTGGGAAAAAAAGAAGTTCCTAGAAAAATAAAAACAGAAGTTGTTAAAAAAGTAGTAAGACCGACATAATGTATAGTAGTGAAACATAGATCTTTACAGAAAAACATAAAACAAGACTAAATGCAATGGAGATGCGGTTTCTAAGACGGATAGAAAATAAAACGAAAAGAGGTAAGATAAGAAATGATACATACAGGCAAAACCTACAGATGGAGCCCGTAACGGAGAAAATAGTGGAAGGACAATTAAGGTGGTTCGGGCATGTGTGCCGTATGCCAAGGGACAGAATAACAAAAATAGTGTTCGAAACGCGAGCGCCGGGAAAAAATAAAAGAGGGAGACCCAGGAAAACAGGGAAAGAGGGAATACGGGAGGCAGCAGCGAGCAAGGGAATAAGATGGGAAGGAATAAAACAAGTGGCCCAGGATAGGAAATTGTGGAAAGAAAAGTGCAGAACGGCATCGACATAACAAACTCAACTCCACCCGCCTTATACCTAACGGTAGAAAGGCATAGGATTAAGTAAGTAGGTAAGTAAGTAAAGAACATTAAACAGACAGGCCCATAAAGGAAACAGAAAGATATTTGCAGGGCAGGCAACGTGATGAATTTGGTTAAGTTGGTAAAACACTGGTTGGCAAAGCAATTCATCAAAGAACTGCATAACCTACGGACGACTAAATAAACTAAGGGTAAACAAATAGAAATATGAATGTAATTCTTAAATGGTAAGGCAAATACATAGATAAACTGTTATTACACTACATTAATTTCTAAAATATTTTGATTTAACTTAAATTACTGGCACTTATTTACGAGCAAAAAATAAACGCGCTGATAGCCGTGCGTAAGGACAAATATGGCTATTTAAAAAAGAATATGATATATCTGGTTTGCAGTGTATGAACTGATGGACGCATCTTTTTTAAGTTTTGCTGTATATTCAAAATGTACAACACTGTAAAGATATCTTTCTTCTTTGAGTGCTTTGTCTTTTACGAGACGTAGTGATCTTCTCTCCCACGCCTGTGCAACGCGTTTTTTTAAATAATATAGATATAGAGGACCTACAGTTTAGCGTGGACTCCGAAGTACGGGTAGTGTAAGAACTTCTACTCCAGAGAAGATTTACTAGGCAGAATATCTCGCAAGTTTGGCATTGCCTTGAGAGGAAGAACGGCCGTTAATAATCTGATATTCTGGTAGAGGTAATTGAATCCTAGAAGTGCTCTGTCAAAATATAACGGGTTGTATTTTATTTTGTTATGAATAATTCCTCAATTGTTTCATGTTCCTACACTTGAACTCCCTATCGTTATAGTAAACAAGTACTTTCAATGTTATTTCAACATTCACACAATTTACCGAGAAACTTAGTATTTTCATTTCGTGCCAAAAGAAACACTTGGTCCATCTGCAGATCCTTTAAAATATAATATTTCAAAGTGGTGTATTAATATTTACCCTCTGGAATGGTGTGACAATTGGGAGTATCCAAATCTCAAAGCATTCCTAACTTACCACCACTTAAATTCCTAACATTATGAACTTCGATTGTTAGCACCGTAAATTTTAATGCAACTTCAATCGTGTTTAACGAGTACCTGTTGAAGTTGTAACGATGTCGAATACAAGGCTCACGAAACTGTATTTCTATCGATCATCTATATCCTATAAATATTTAAAACAGAAAAAAAAACGGGAAATAATTCAACACAGACTATCTGAACTATCTTATAATATACAGCAATCGATGTACATGACCTATTTTGGATATGGAAATTTCGTTATGACATTTTATGTGCATCAATTTCATAGTTTCCAATTCTAAGTCCTACTGGGCGTCTCTGATATAAATATCGGGTATCTCCGAGTGCTCATATTGTGTAGGTTTAACATGACTTAATTAAGTGCAGGGCTACAAAAACGTGGTTAATTTGCTTTCCTTTGAAAAATGTAGATACAAGAGGCGTGAATTTTAATGAAAATTATTGCTATGTGTAATTATCCTTTTCGTTTCTGCTGTCGAGCATTTTCCAAACAAGCCGCAATGGTGTACCTAGCTGTATTTAAATTAAAACCCTCGAATAACTTGCGCAATTATATTTCGAGTATAGTACCCATTTAAATTACGCAGTTTATTCTAATGTTCGGAAAGTATTGCTTTGGGCGCGATATTTAAATTTAAACAAGGCTAAAGTAAATATTAGCGCAACGTTAAACCTAATTTTGTATTGTTCAGCTAACGTAAGTAAATACCTACCTCTCTGGCTGAAATTCTTTTGCCCATGGCATTTGCATAATCTTCTAATATCCTTTCTTGTAGTGCCTGCATGTATGCTCTATCTGTTAGGCTCACCACATTTGATCCCATCAACTTCTCCAACCGAGATCTTACGTAAGGATGGCTGAATCTGTAAGAAAATTGAACTGATATATTACAAGTCTTACGTAAAATTCGATTTCACAGCAGTCACGCTATTTTTCGGGTAGTTTTTCGAGGACTTACAACTTCCACCCTACACCATAACGCTGCGCAGGAAAAATTATTTTTCGGAATAATTATACGCTGTTCGCAGTGACAAACACACACACACAAGTCGTGCTAGGTGCGGCGATGGAACTGAAAGCGACCTACACCTACTTCCACCTTGGAATGAACCGCAATACTGCAGAACGTTAGGCTTAAAATAAATTAGTAACAAAGTTTTTCTAAAGAAAAATTGAGTTTCTTCTGCACGGAACAGTTTAATATCAGATTTTGACTCATTAATCTCTTCATCAAAGCACGTTTCCCGTTGTCAGTTAAACTGAAGTTAGTTTGATTTATTCGAGTTAATCCGAACGCGGATTTGCTTACAACAAACACTGAATTTCATTCACTTCGCAATAAAAAGCGCTTGTTGTACTAAAGATTTTTTTACCTTTGATATTAGATGCGAATGAATGTACTTGAAACTTAATTACGCTTTCTATTGGATGCGTAAAAAAAATTAATAATCCCGGACGTATTTAATGAATTCAACTGAAATTTAAAATATCCGGTTGATCAAAATACCAAATTGTGCTTGTGAATAACTCATTAGTTTTAATAGCTATCACATGATCTCTTGAAGTTCTTCAATCTGAGAATAACCTAAAAGGCAAATTACTAAAACAAACTACCGCTATATTAGTGTAGGGTACGAATCCAATGTTGTATAATTTGCTTCAAGTTATATCGATATTGCCTCACCAAAGGGTGCCTGCTAATCCCTGATTAACATTTAAGGAAGTTGTAAATGCAGGCAAAATAACAGACCCCGCTTGAGGAATTTCATTTGAAAGTTCAATATTAGCAAATATCCATTTTATTTAGGTATCAATGTTTATTTACACTTTTTAATAATAATAAAATTACAAATTAGAATTATAATTACCTAAAACATAAAATATACTATTTTTCTGGCGTATCTATTTCACAGTGACTGGAATTGTCTGTACAATTTTTCTGTACAATATCGTGGGATTTGTAGGTACTAATTTTTGCCTAAGTAACATATATTTCTATTTTCTTGGCATATGTTTTAATGTTTTGGAGATACTCGCAGCGCCATGCTTGCAATCTGTTTTATTCCATAATAGCTTATGTTTAAATCCCATACGTTTAATACCTCCTAGCACTGTACTTCCGGATCACTTTATTGCAATATAATCTTCATTAAATTCTTGATTTAACAATACTACCGCCAGCAAGCAGTTTTACTGGTACATTTGATATATTTTTTGCCGAATTAAATGTTCGCTATCAGTACACGGTGTCCACATTTTAAAATGAAGTTTAAATAAGCATCTACTTCACATACAAGTTCAACAACTACGTTGCGCTGTTTACTTCTGAAGTTAAAAAATTGTCATTAAAGCAGACAATGAGGAAACGATGTAATCTATTTCTAAGTAACTTATTACTTATCAACGCTGATTAAGGGAGCTACTTTTGATACATAGTATTCTAGGTTTAACACAAATACGAATAGTTCAATTAAACAGGGTAATATTAAACAATGAAATAAAAACAGAGAATTTAAGCTTCTTGTTTGAGTGACATCCCCTAAGTAACCTCAGCCTCTTCTAAATTTGTTAATTTACACGAATTCGATCGGTGCTTTAAGCCGAGTTACTCCTCCTCCTCACTCTTAATTCTCTTGGGGAAATGTAGTGGCCACTGTGACATCATGTATTGTCTCTTTCTATTTTGCGAGATCTTGTGCTTCTGTAGGGAATGTATACATAGGATTTCTGGTTACTTTGCTCACTTGGTCTATCCATCTAGTTGGCGAGCGGCCTCAAGATCTATTTCTTCCACTTTTCTTTGTATTACTAGTCCTTCCATGTTGTCCGGTTCCTTTCTCATGATATATCCAAAGTATCTTAGTGCTTTAAGTTGGATTTAGTTGATAACCGTCTGTTGATATTCGGTTTTCGTAAAACTGAAATGATTGTGCGGTAGTCAGTCCGTGAAACGTTTAACATTTTTCGTCAGCAGAACATTTCTGTGGCATCGATTTTCATTCTTTCTTCCTTTCTGATGGTCCAGGACTCACAGCCATATGTTAAGACAGGGAGAACTAAACATTGCGCCATTCTAACCTTTATTTCCTTGGATATGTCTTTGTCTTTCCAGATTCGTGTTAATTTTTTCGTAGCCGTTTTACCCATTTCACAACTTCTTTTCATGTCTTTTTCTGTTGAGCCGTCGTTTGTTGTTAGTAACCCCATATATATGTTCTACTATTTCATATATGTTTATGTATTGTATATCGGGTCTATTGCTGTTATGTCTGTAAATGATCATAATGTTCGTTTTTGATGTATTTAATAGTTTCATTGAGAGGCTGACTCTCCCTATGCTTCCTATTATGCCTTGAATTTCTTCTTCACTGTTTGCAAACACATCCGTGCCGTCGACATACCATAAGTTGTTTATTGTCCAATAATTGACAGACCGCCGTCCCAATTTTCGGTGGCTTGTTTCATTATGCTTTCTCCATATATGTTAAAAAGTTGCGGAGATATGATACATCCTTGTTGAAATTTATCGGATTTTATTTCGTTCACCCTGGCCGTACCTGTTGTGTTCTTATATAATCCACTTATTAAAGCTGTTATGTGTTGAAGGACTCTCATTTCTCTCAGCACGCTCAACAACTTGTCCCATTTTAGTTTGTCGGTAATCAATAAAACAGATGTATACAGGGATATTGAATTCTCGTGCTTTTTCTATTATCTGTTTCAATTTTCGAATGTGGTCTCTGATACTTCTTCCTGCTGTGAAACCCGCTTGTTATTGGTATTTGGGGGCTCAGGTTCTGAGCCTTTCATTAAATATGTGAAGAAGAATCTTGCTAGTATGTAATATAAGTGCTATCGTACGGTAGTTTTCGCATTTGGAGATACTATCTTTCTTATAAATGGGTATAAGCATAGCTTCGGTTCATTCTTTCGGCCATTGTGTGACCCATATTTAGTTACATAAAATATATATGTTTTCAACTCCTTGCTGGTCAGTTGCTGTAATCCTGCTGTTATTGTATTCGTTCCTGGTGCTGTTTGTGGTCTTAATCTATAGCGGGTTTTTCATTATGGACCTCTATCACGGTATTGTTTACTTATGGATCTCGATTTTCGAAGTACAATACTTCACAGTACTGTTTCCAAGTTTTTGCAATTTCCTGAATGTCTGTTTTTGTTTGACCATTATGATCTTCTATTGCTCAAGTTTTAGGTTTAAATTCTCTTGTTACAGGTTTTATTTTTCTAACGAGATCTGCAGGTTGGTTTGCGATTCTATGGCTTTCAGTTTCTTTACGTATATTTGAGTAACAGCTGTTTCTGTCTATTTTGCAGGCTCGTTTTATTTCTTTAGTCTTTTCCCGTTAAATTCGTTTTGTCGGATAGCCAGTGTTTTCGTTTCGTTGGCTTGTTAGTTGTATTCGCCTTTGCTGCTTCAGTTAGTCTACTTTATGTCCTTCCGTATCTCTTCTGGGGATGAGCTTGCATCATATTTTGAATCGTTGCTATTTAAACTGTTTCGAAATTCCTCTTTATTTTTGATCTTCAGTGGCCTCCGCCGTTGAATGTTTTTGATATTTGTAAACTTAGTTGCTATTAGTAGTTGGTAGTCTGAGTCACATACCGCACCTGGATATGTTTTGAGGTTTGGGTAAGATTTAATTGATCTGATTTTCTGTTCTATCTCCTGAGCTTTTCCACGTACACAGTCTTCTTCTGTGGTGTTTATATACGGTGTTCATTATGGTATAGGTGTTGTCTGTTGCGAATTCAATTAACCGGTGACCTCTATCATTCCTCTGCCCTCTTACGACATTTCTCTTGTGATCGTCTTGGTTTGTTTCTCCTACTTAAAGTTACCACATATTATTGCGAACTCCTTATTAAGGATAGTTTCAAATTCTCCATAAAAGTCTTCAATTTCTTCTTCTGTGGATTGTGCGTAGGGTGCGTATATTTGCACTATGTTTAGGGTTTGCGGTTTGGCTTGTATTTTTATTCGGACAATGTGGTCGTTTACCGCTTGAAACTTTATTATAGTTTTTTGTAGGTTTGGGTGAAACTATTATTGCTACTTCCGCATATGTACGTGTGTCACTTCCTGAAAAATATATGTAATTGTTGTTACTCGTTTTAAAATGTCCTTTTACTGACCAGTGTCTTTCCGGCATGCCTGCTATTGAAGGTGAAGCATTAGTTATGCCGGTAGCATAGTTTCCACCCGTTGCTTGGTTCCTTGTAGACGTGTGCCCGGTAGCTAATTTCTCACTGTTCAACCCGCACTTGAAACAGCGCCGGTTATCGACATCATACACAACGGTTCTCTTGGGAGTATTAATGCAGTGGGTTCCCGTGTGCTTTTGCATCGCAGTAGTATAGCCGTTTCCGAAGTAATTTCGTTGCGCCCACCGTAGTCTATTTATGGGCGGTGTTGAAGTTCGCTTTCTTGCGTCCCAAATCAGTATACTGAATACTTTTGCCCCCTATCAAGCTTGTTGGTCCGCGGGAAGTATTTTGTTTCTCCCCTATACTCTCTATCTGGAGAGCATTCCCCGAACCGGCACATGGGGACGCGCCCTCTAGACAGGTTACAGACTCTCCCGAGTTACAAGTAGTATGTAAATTCTTGTTCTACAGGTACCTTTTTAAATCGGATAACGATATAATTTAAAGTACGATCAGGAGAGTTAAGGCAGCGTTGGCTCCAGTTAGTACTTGGATGGGTGAGCCGAAGGTTGTGATAACGCGGCGCTTCTCTCCCAAGAGGATTGATAACTATGGGAGAGTAGATCAACAACTCCCCTTAATTGGGGGAGGCCCTTGCCCAATAGTGAGATGTTGCGGGCTAACAGACAGGCAGACTATAACTATAAGGCTGCACGTATACTGCAGACATAGTGAGTACTATCCTATATTTAGGGAATCGCGGTTTAAGAAGATATGAAAATTTCACCAGGCTAAAGGTTTCTTAAATCTGAATATACCTGAAGAAACAACCTAATATTTTGGCAATAAAATAATCCATACCTCATAACAATTATTTAATGAAATAGTGCAAAGGATATAAATACATCATTTTTAATAGCAAAAACTTTTTTCTATCCCCTTTACTCATTCAACAAATAATGCAAATAACTTTAGTTTACTAGAAATTAATTAATGATTAGAAATAGAAATTATTTGTTGGAAACAACAACAATATATTCAACTGTTTTTATTTTTTGTAAAATGATTCTCCGTAATGCCCCTGTTTAATAATCCTAAGTGATATTGTAAAATATTTAAAAAAATTATGATTTCGATCGCTCAGTGGAAATAAGCGCGGCGTTAACGTAAAATTGAAATGTAACAAAGAAACCTGCAAAGGTCATATCAATAAAAGCAATATGATTTCCTGATTTCATTGCGAGCAATGATTAAAGTAAATATTTCATTTTGCAATTGAACTATGGTATTGATTGGTTATTTCTGTATGTTTTTAATTTAGTTATAACTTGTAGCAGAACGAAACAGCAATGTGCATTACAACGCCATTCACATCCATTTTTTACTATTGAGCGTATCTGAGATGGTAATTTTATTCTCATTAGCATCTCTAACGTGTCAAAGCTATAGTTTCCTATCATGATGACTGATATCCAAATATTAAAAGGAGTTTAACCCTACATGGAAATTAAAAATTAAATGTAATTTTTTATATCGACAAACCATCATATTCGTTTCCCTATCTATCCTGGCTATTAGGACCGTCTACCTGAACGCTGAAAAGCGAGCTGCTGCCTAAGTAAAAGACAATATGTATAATAAACGACATAATAAAATGGCAACAAACTCTTGGTATTGTTCTGATACTAAGAAAATTAGATAAATCATGATTATGTTTCTAAAGCATGGTAGCTTGTGATAAAATGAAACTTTTTTGGTAAAATTTCTATACGTGCTTAAAAAATACGTTCGGATATTACCCACTTATAGATTTCATCAACATTTCATCAAAAAAGTTGTAATAAATATGGGTCCTAAAATCTACTGTTTTCGAGATATGGAGTTTTTTTAAGAAAATAAATATTGGTTGTTATTTCAATAAGTTTCCCACCCATGAAAACAAATAGCCGTGTAAATAAAACATTTTAATTACATATAATTAAAGTAGATGTTCTATATATCCTTCTTCCATTTGTACACATCCTTCGCATCTCCGTAAAAATGAAAACCGCATTCTTTCAAAGATTCCTGGATTCATGCTAACAGTCTGGCAGGCATGTTCTATTCGTTCTCGCAATTCGTTTAAATTATTCACACGGCTTGAATAAACTAACGACTTTAAATACCCCCCAAATACAAAAGTCAAGCCGATTGAGGTCAGGAGATCTAGGTGGCCACACAACTGGGCGCTATCCAACAGCCGTTGAAATTATCGTTTAGGAAATTTATCACCATGATTGAAAAATGTGCAGGAGTCCCATCCTGCATCAACCACATATTCATTCTATGAGTGAGGGGTACAATTTCTAACAATAGTGGGAAGGAATTACGCAAAAACTCAAGATACAATTGGCTAGTCAAACGGTTCGGAAGAAAAAAGGGTCCTATCATACGGCCTCCAAAAACACCAAGCCAAACGTTAATTGAAAATCGTTGTTGATGATTCGATTCAATAATAGCATGAGGGTTTTCATCAGACACAATAAGAGCCTGTACCCTTTGAATATGGTATGGGCACAATTGCTCCTCACGTACCATTCTCCAAATTAGGGAAGCATTAATATTTGTTTCGGCAGAAAGTCTTCTAGTACTGGTAGCTGGGTTTCCTTCCAAGTTCCTTAAAATGTTAAGTTCCACTTCAGGAGTAGAAATTGATATAGGCCGACCACCACCACCGTTTCTTGATTTAAATTCGCCTACTTCGGATAAACGTTGACGCAAATTTGTAAACAATTTGTAACACGGAAGTGCCCGGTACGGAAATGCTTCGGCATCCAAGCGATGTGCCTCATAAGAATATTACCATTGGCCTTACCATACATGAAATGCATATCTGCCATTTCCTCGTTGATAACAAATGTTGTTTTATGGACTTCCATAAAGTTATAATTCATCAAAAGCAATCTTGATTGAATTAAAATATTAATTAACAAAGCTACTTACCTGATCTGTTTAATACACTTAAACAAAAGTTATTGATGTATTTCATTGGATTTTAACAACTTTTAACTAACAAAAGTTCTAAGAACCGCATCGTCAACAATCCTCGTTTCAGTCAGGGACGTGTCGAGATGAATCATTCGTAATAAAAGGGCGCAAAATTGCTACCGTTGGCAGTTTTAAAGGAATCAAGATGTAAGGTCCGTCCAACAATTAGCAGATTAAAGATAAGTTCACAATTGATTTATATTTGTATTTATTTTACTCATTATTCTGATTCGATAACTATCTTTGGAGAGGCCACGAAACTAATATGTTCATTAGAACTCTGTGATCTTTGTTATTATAATATATGCTGCTGTAAATTGTAAATCAATTTCTTCGATTAACAAACAATTCATTTTAATTTGTAGTATTGGCGCAACCAACGTGAAGGTTTATTTTTTTAATTATTTACTTTATAAACATAATTCAAAGCATATAAATATGTCTTCTCAACGTAGGGCTATTTAATCAATATTTATTTTAAATTTATTTTACATAGCAATATATATGCCATACTTTTGCACTACTTTTGACAATCATCTGCCATGAGTTCTTATGATTTGTTAGATGTATTTTCACCTTACTACACTATGGAATATGTTATCTATTAATTCGCCTATTAATGTAGTTACGGTGACAGTAGAAAATGCCACTTTCAGCTTATTTGAAGTCACTTTAAGTAGCCTTTAGTTTCAGTTACTATTGTTTCAGTTACTACTGTCTCAGTTTGGGGGTAATTAATTTACTTTTTGAATGAACCCTTACAAGAGAGAGAACAATTTTTCGAGGATAAATCAATATAAAAAATTTAATATTTATAAAAAATTAATATTATACCCAATTTCTAAAAAATGATTGATCTATTTAGAAAACTTAGCATCACCATGTGGTACTACAACCCATATAGGGTCTTGACCTTTCGAAGGATGTTTTTCCATTCCAACCTATTTTTAGCTAGTGTTTTCTAGTTCTTTATCTTCAATTTTTTGATTTTATTTTCTGCTTAGTCCATGTATCTTGTTGTTGGCCTTCCCTTTGGTCTTTTGTCTGTCAATGTATGTTTAATCATTTCTTTTTTGGATTCTATGTTCATTCTTTTTACATATTCCATCCATCCCAATCTTCCTATTTTTGTTTGTGACGATGTCTGGTTCTGTGTATTCCTGATAGAGTTCGTGATTGTATCGCCTACGCCATTTCCTTGTTCTTGTATTCCTCTATATACAGGGTTGGGCGAAAGTACCGAACAATGCAAATATATCTACGGTACCCGCGATTTCCACAAAGTTGTCTACATGAAGGTACCAATATATGGCGAATGCAATGAACATATTAGCAGTTTAAAAGAATCTTCGGTTCAGCCAGAAATGATATCAACTATTGTGTTTGAAGTGGAATACCCTGTATATTTTACGATATATCGCTGAAACTCGTTTTTGCGAGTTCAGTGATGTAAGATTTGAGGTCTTTACTTTTCATAATTCTAGAGATATTAAACATTAACGTTTCGTAATTGTTACTTTTTTTTCATTCATTCATACAACCGTCCTACCCCCGGAACCGCTTTCGTATTACTTCAGGGGGGTGCGGGCGTCCCATACATACTAGCCATTCATGCAATATACATCCTAAACGTAACTAAGTAAGTGAAATACGGTCGCCTCAGCCGGGGTTCGACGACGCGGGCGATCGGACCGCATTTCACTGTGACCTCAACTGACAGCGCGTATTCGCACTGCCCCGTCGAGCTCCCTCGTAATTGTTACCTAGCAGCTCATGAGAATTCAAGAATATCAGGAACGTAAACAGTTTTGTAAGTTGTGAAAGCATTATTGTTGAATGTTTTGTTCAAAACCTCTAGAATTATTCAAAATAAAGGCATCAAACCTTATATCACTGAACTCGCAAAAAAGTGTTCTGCCGATCTATCGAAATATATACAGGTTATTGTATTTATAATAAAAACTTGATATCATTTCCAGCTACACCGAAAGCCATTTTAAACTGTGAATACCAGCATTGCATCCGTCATATCGGAACCTTCATGTAGAAAATTTTGTCAAAATCGCCCTAGCAGTATTTGAGATATTTGATTTGTTCCGTACTTTTATCGAACCCTGAATACGTAGAAGTACTTTTCTTCTAGTTCCCATAAGTCTTTCATCATTTCGAGGCATCACCCAGGGTTTGGAGGTATAATTGGGTAATATATCAATTATTACAGATATCAAGCTGATTCGTTTAAGGAAACCCACTGTGTATATCTGATGTATATGCACTCCGTTTCGTGTACTACAGCAATATTCGATTTCTACTGGAAACTTTAAATACTGAAACGAATTTCGTGAGTATATTTACAACCATAAATATAGAATGATATGCGGATTTAAATAGTAACTAAAACACCTGACGCGTATTTAAAAAAATATTTAGTTGTTAATTCTAAATTCTTACACCAAACCGCCAAATTAAGGATTACGAAGCACAAGTCTACAGCTGGTAAATTACATGTCAACAAAACGGAACGTAAACCGGTGTAATTTATATCATGGATCACCGGTTAATGTAATAATCGGTGGAGCTTATAATCGCCTAAATACGTGCTTCAGTCTATAAATTGCGATTACTTTCGATAGCTATGGAAGGCGATTCTGTATTTGTTTTTAGATAATTATTAAAAGAAATATGATATTAAATATCATACTTTATATATTTGTTAAATTTTTCTGAATTTTCGTACAGGGTGACTCTAAAATATGGTGGATTCGAAAATGTTATAGCAAATGTTGCCACGTTATCAGTTTTTTCAAAATTCCTGCCAACTTCATTATTTCAAAAGAAACACCCTATATAATTTTTATAACATTCAATAGATAATTTTTCAACGAGTTCATTGATATACCATGCGATATTTTTATTTTCGATAATAACAGAGATATCTAAAAAAAACGAATAAAATATTCCTGAATTATTAAAGCTGATTAGAAATGTCAATATTTTAATTATTAGAATATTTTGACGCATTGTCAATACTTTTCTTAACTCAATCAAGTCTAAATTATAATTTCCTGGATCGTATTGTGAAACAACAAAAGTTTTTCGATAATAATAAGTATGTTACTTTCGGAAAAACACCGTATTGAGATATTGATGATGATTGGTTTCGGAGATAGAAGAACTCAGAAAGAAGTTTCAAATCTGTTCAATACGACTCACACAGATCGAGACCCTATATCACGAAGTACAATATCCAAAATATTGAAACGATTCAAACATACTGGGAATGTGACGTATATTCGGAAATCAGGACGTCCAAAAACAGCAACTACGCCTGAAAAAGCACTAAATGTTGTAGTTTCAATCGTGGATCAACTACATACTTCTTCAACTCAATTAGGCTTAGACAATGGAATAAGTCAAACGTCGGTGGTGAGAATTTAGAAGAAGTAAAACATAAAGCCGTATAAAGTGAATTTGATCCACGAACTAATTGAGGGCGATTCTGATAGAAGAAATGAATTTTGTGAAATTTTAATGGAGAGAGGTAATAACTTCATTAGGAATATCTTGTTCTCCGATGGAGCCATATTTTGTCTATCTGGGCCGGTCACCAGGCAGAATTGTCGATACTGGGCTTTCGAGAAACTTCATTGGGGCCAAGAAAGCCATACTCAATTCCCCAAGAAATTGAATATTTGGGCTGGTATCATTGACGACGGAATTATTGGAACATTCTTTATTGAAGGAACATTGAATATTACAGAATGAAATTGTCCCTGCACTGATAAATTTGTTCCCCGATGGAAATGGTGGAGGATGTAAAAATATTTAGTTCCAACAAGATGGGGCGCCTAAACATTTTTTTTTCTAAAAAATTCATCTTGGACAAATTTTTTATAAAAAAAAATTTTCAATATTTTTTGTTTGTAATGAAATTTTGGCTTTAGCTTATTTGGGCGATTCTGAACAACTTCTATTAACAAAATTTTGTTGTAAAAAAATCCCTAATACGACTTCTTCAATTTTGCTGTTTATTTTAAATCGTAGTAGGCTAGCATTTCACCGTAAAGGGAAAGTAACATACCCTTAAATTACAGTTTAGTGAGAGGTATAATCAGAAAAAAGAAATTTTTTTAATCGATAATATATAAACAAAATACTGGGGTGGTGCAGTCTACAGTGAGACATAAGTCAGAATCAGCGAACCCATTACAAACGTATGAATCGAACGACATCTTAAGCAATGAAATTAAACATTTACACAAATACTTAGCACTTGCTAATATCTACAAAGCGTGAAACTTATATTTCGAACCAGGTCACTTATTTTTTATAAAATTATGGTAGACAAATAATTAAAAACAGTGATTTAGGTACATTAAACAAATTCATTTCGAGTTAAATTAAAATATAATATCGTGTAAGTAAGTAGCTACAATATAAATAAGACACTGCTACACACAAAGAGCGATCGGGAAAAAATAAATTAAAGCAGGCCATGGACGTGAAAACGTATGTCGTACCGCAATGGTTAAGTAGTTTGTTGTGAGGCTAACTTCCCGTTACTCCTGAATATCTAAATACAATTAAATTATACAATATGAGCACGCGGAAAACTCGGTCAATTAAATGCTAAACAATAACAAACAGGAGAATATATTGGAGCTTCCTAGAATTAACATATGATTGTAAACTTACGAACATCCGAAAATTGATACACATATTTTTTATATCACAGCTTACTCAATTAAATATCATGAATCCACAATCATAAGCAATTCGTCACTGAAAAAACATTATCTTTCTCTTAAAGCCGTTTATTTGTATTAATGTTATTTCTTGCGTTATATTCAGTACATTGTTAAAGCCACACTCATCGGCAGTTTTATCACTTAAAACACATTTTTTCTTATATAATAAGTGAAAATTAGGATATTTAAAAATTCAAGAGAATACAGAAACATAACAGTATACCCTATAGTAATAAAGTAGGAGAAAGATGAAGGCGCAAATAAGTAGTAGGGCGTTACATAAAAGAAGAAAGGGCAACAGTACAGAACTGAACCAATATTAAAATTTATTAGGTAAAAGACAACAATTAAACAAAAACATACAGAGTGCTGAATTACAAACAAAGAAAACATGTATCCGGGCAAAAAAACATTATTTTCTTAAATATATGTCTTATATTACCACATAGTTTATTAATTTATTTTAAGATTTTACAGTACAAAGTGTAATACGCCGCCCACGGGGTCAACTACTCTTTCATTAGAGCATTTCAAACCTGCTGTTACAACCCTTAGCTGGGTTTCTTCAAATCACCAGGTTGGATACTTACACAATACAAAACAATACCGGGAAATAAGATGAAAATAAAGATTTTTAGTGTCGCTTTTATATGAGGACGTATTGAAATTAGTTTCTTTATGTTTATTATTAAAAATTTATGAACATTTTATGTTAATTTTGAAATTTGATGTTGTCTTTCTGAAGCACTGATTGCTCTAGTGTCAACATAATTCCTGTTCTAATATGAATGAACTTTATAGCGATAAAAATAATGTTGGATTATTTAATAAAATCGTCAATCAAGTATTGATTACATTTCTATTCTGATTTTAATAGCGAGACTTATGCTAATTGAGTGATAGAAGTAGAAGTTATTAACTGAGATTATAATTTTGATGTGGCTATATCCCCTTCGTGTTTACGGTTCAGCATAAATTATAAACTTTATTGCCTCTGTCAAAACACTGTTATGTGCTTGTGTTACTGAAGGTTTCACCTGCCTGCCTTCTGCATTATTCAAATATTTATTGGTTTTCTGCGATGTACTTTTGCAATATTTGATAAACCCTTTCAAAGACCTTATAAATATAAAACTGAAAAAATACACAATCGAAGATGTATAATTAGGTTGCGTTCTATACAGGGTGTCCCATAATTTAAGATAAATCGTCTCGTAGCGTTGTACAGCAGTACATACTGAACACAAAACCGCTAAAATATTTATTTTTCGCAGGCTAGTTTCTTTACACTAGCCTCTTGAAGTTTGAAAGAAACGTCAAGAAATATGGGACCAATACAAAAAAAACTTCACAAAATATAATCTAGAAATAAGGAGGTCAAAAAGAAGGACATGCCGGAACTTCTGTGAGGGGATAGAACGGCTGCAAGTCTACGCAAAGTCCTTGCAAAAGACCACACATGAGATTGTCCATCTGCAGAAGACTGATGGACTCTTTACTGAGAGCATGAAAGAAGTTCTGCAGTTATTATTAAGCTCCCATTTCCCCGGATTTCTAAAATACAGGACGACGAACCAGTCCTAGAGATGGAGGACCTATTACGTCCTTACTTAAGGGCTAAAAGTCTGGCCAATAAAATTCTTTTGCCAAATATGGTCAAATGGGCAATTCTTGCTTTTAAACTCTTCAAATGACGTGGTGCAGACGGCATCTTCCAGGCCTTACTACAGAAATGTATAGAGGACCTGCTGCTCACAATTTGTAAACTGTATAATGCAAGTTACTGCCTTATACATACATATACATAAACCTACAATGTGGAGAGAGGCAAATGTGATTTTTATACTTAAGGAAGCAGGGCGCTCCATCACCCAAACCAAGTCGTATAGACCCATTAGTGTTACCTCCTTCCTGCTAAAAGGCATGGAAAAGGTACTTCATCAGTACTTAAGAAGTGAGATTATTCCCAACCGACAACGTCACCCCAACCAACATGTCTATCAAAAGGCAAAATCAACTATAACAGTCTCTTCAAAGGGCTGAAGAAGACGTATATAGCAGAAGGAATAGCTCTTTGTGCAGTCACCATAACGACCGCTAGAGGTTGTCCTCAAGAGGGGCTTTCATCGCCTCTTATGTGGTCTGTGATGGATGACCTCCTTAACGTGGTCACGCAACAGGACGACCTAGTAATACGAGTAGTAGTAATCCGTCACAAATTTGACACAGTTGTAACACAACGTATGCAGATAGCGCTCGATATCATCCACAGCTGGTGTCATATACAAAGCCTTAGCAAACCCCAAAGAAAATGGTTATCGTTCTTTTTACTAGACGAAGGAAGCTAAATCTACAAACAACAACGCTGTAAGAGACGACTCTTGACTTTAGCAATGAAATCAACTACCTGGGAGTCACCCTAGACCAAAAGTTAACTTGGTATTCTAAAAAATATTTCGAAGTAATATAAAATATAATGTTTATCGCATAAAAAATATTTCCTACTTTTTCCATTTGTTTTTATACGAAAAAACGTGTTTATGCGCTATGCATTAAATTACAAGGACCTAAGTCGCAACCTTTTAAATAAGCTATTTTTTACTTATTAGTACGGTATTCATCCAAACGCTTAACATATTCGTTACTTATTTTTTCACGAAATGGTACTAATAAAGTAGTTCTGTGAAAATTATATGACACTTTAAAATAAATAAAAAGTTTTGCATTGGAAACATAATCTCGCTGGTGAAGTGTTTACCAAAACATCTAAGATATCCTTTGCTTATGGGTGCAAATTAGAATCATTAATTTAGACTGGTATAGGGGGGGGGGGGGTACGTGTTCCTATGTTAGCAAAGAAGTAGTATGCGGCAGGATAGAAGCCCGTACCCAGCAGTGGGGCGAGAAGACTGTTCACGACGACAACGGCGTAGCATGTCTGTAGTGAGAAACACAACCTTACTGGTGAAGTGTTTATCAACACATCTAAGAAATTCTTTGTTTTCATGGTTGGAAATTGAATTCATACATTTAGACTAATATAGGATACGTATTTCTATCTTAACCAACAGTGGGGCGAGAAGTCTGTTAATGACGACGCCAACGGCAAAGCATGTCAGCAGTGAGACACACAATCTTACTGGTGAAGTGTTTATTAAAACATCTTAGAAATTCTTGGTTTTCCTGGTTGGAAATTGAGTTCATACATTTAGACTGGCATAGGGTACGTATTTCTATCTTAGAGCCAAGAAGAAGCACGCGGCAGATAAGAAGCCCGTAGCCAACAGCAGGGCGAGAAGTCTGCTGTCGACGACGACGACAACGTCAAAGCATGTCAGCAGTGAGAAACACAATCTTACTGGTGAAGTTTTTATCAAAACACATAAGAAATCCTTTGTTTACATGGTTGGAAATCGAATTCATACATTTAGGTTCACGACGACAGCGGCAAAGCATGTCAGCAGTGAGAAACACAACCTTGCTGGTGAAGTGTTTATCAAAACATCTAAGAACTACTAAGCTTTTATGGTTGGAAATCGAATTCATACATTTAGACTGATATAGGGTACGCATTTCTATCTCAGCGCTAAGAAGAAGCACGCGGCAGATAAGAAGCCCGTAGCCAACAGCGGAGCGCGAAGACTGTTGTCGACGACGACGACAACGGCAAAGCATGTCAGCAGTGAGAAACACAATCTTACTGGTGAAGTTTTTATCAAAACACATAAGAAATCCTTTGTTTACATGGTTGGAAATCGAATTCATACATTTAGGTTCACGACAACAACGGCAAAGTGTGTCAGCAGTGAGAAACACAACCTTACTGGTGAAGTGTTTATCAAAACATCTAAGAAATCCTTTGTTGTCATGGTTGGAAATTGAATTAATACATTTAAAGTGGTATGGGGTACGTATTTCTATCTTAGCCAACAGTGGGGCGAAAAGTCTGTTAACGACGACGACAACGGCAAAGCATGTCAGCAGTGAGAAACACAACCTTACTGGTGAAGTGTTTATCACAACATCTAAGAAATCCTTTGTTGTCATGGTTCGAAATTGAATTAATACATTTAAACTGGTATAGGGTACGTATTTCTGTTTTAGCCAACAGTGGGGCGAGAAGTCTGTTAACGACGACGACAACGGCAAAATATGTCAGCAGTGAGAAACACAACCTCACTGGTGAAGTGTTTAAAAAAACATCTAAGAAATCCTTTGTTGTCATGGTTGGAAATCGAATTCATTCATTTAAGTTCACGGCGACGACCACGGCAAAGCGTGTCAGCAGTGAGAAACACAACCTTACTGGTGAAGTGTTTATCAAAACATCTAAGAAATCCTTTGTTGTCATGGTTGGAAATTGAATTCATACATTTAGACTGATATATGGTACGTATTTCTATCTTAGCGCTAAGAAACACGCAGCAGAGAATAAGCCCGTACCCAGCAGTGAGGCTGGAAACATAACCTTGTTGATGAAATGTTTATCAAAAACATCGGATCCTTTGTTTTCATGGTTGGAAATCGAATTCATACATTTAGACTGCTGTATGGTACGTATTTCTATGTTAGCGCTAAGAAATACGTAGCAGAGAATAAGCCCGTACCCAGCAGTGGGGCGGGTCACATAACCTTGTTGGTGAAGTGTTTATCAAAAACATCGAATCCTTTGTTTTCATGGTTGGAAATCGAATTCATACATTTAGACTGATATATGGTACGAATTTCTATCTTAGCGCTAAGAAATACGCAGCAGAGAATAAGCCCGTACCCAGCAGTGGGCGGGAAACATAACCTTGTTGGTGAAGTGTTTATCAAAAACATCGAATCCTTTGTTTTCATGGTTGGAAATTGAATTCATACATTTAGACTGATGTAGAGCATGATTTATATCTTAGCGCTAAAAAGTACGTAGCAGAGAATATGCTCAGCAGTGGGGCGGGCAACTTAACCTTGCTGGTGAAGTATTTACCAAAACATCTAAGAAATCCCTTGTTGTCGTAGTTGGAAATTGAATGCATACATTTAGACTGATATTTCTATCTTAGCGCTAAGAAATACGCAGCAGAGAATAAGCCCGTACCCAGCAGTGTGGCGGGAAACATAACCTTAACCATAACCTGGTGAAGTGTTCATCAAAAACATCAAAGCCTTTGTTTTCATGGTTGTAAATTAAATTCATACAGTTAGACTGATATAGGGTATGTATTTCTATCTTAGCGCTAAGAAGAAGCACGTGACAGAGAATAAGCCGGTACCCAAGCAGTGGGGCGAGAGTGTTAACGATGATGGCAACGGCAAAGCATGTCAGCTGTGAGAAACATATCCTTACTGATGAAGTGTTTATCAAAACATGTACGGAATTCTTTTTCTTTCATCGTTGCAAGTTGAATTCATAAATTTAGATTGTATCAATTATTTCAACTTTGCATTCAGAAAAATAGGTTTACTTTTAGTTATGAAACTTATATCCAGAAAATGGACAATTTCATTGTATTAAAGGTTTGAATCACATCAGTGTTGAAAAAGTATTTTTTAATTCCTCTATATTCATGATGTTGTGGCATCTTGTGATAATTCACACAGTTCGTATCAATGAAATATACATAGTAATACAGTTGAAATTATTAATATTATGTATTAGTATTTATTTATTAATATAATAAATATATCTAATTAATTATCAATCTCCAATATCAGCAATCCGGTGTGGGAGGACCGATAAGGCTGAAACCGGTTTGATACCTTGCATTACTTTTTATTTAACATGAACGATTTTTAGCGAATTTAGAACAAGCGGAACATATTATTTGAAATTATATATTTTATCTTTTTTACATTTACTACGTAGGAAACAATAAAATACTGTAAGAACTGTAGCTTAGAATTGTTGTTGTAATATATAACAATCTCTTATGCGATTAATAAATTTGCTCATTTATTCTAAAAGAAATTTGCGCAATATTTTACGTCCGATTAATAAGGTCGATATGAAAAAGGTGAATGTCAGGCTCAGCCTCCAAAAGTCGACAAGGGTAGCTTTACGAACCCATGAAATATTAACCACTTTACAAGCAACATGAGCCTCAGTGACGTCACGAATGTACTCCTGTTTGTTGTTTTGACGTCATGAGTTGTGGGCGATTTTGAGAACGTTGGGGTTCTGAAAAATCAATTTCCGGTCGTCCGTTGATTCGAAACCTAATGGGGCGCTTAATTCTGCGAAAACTGCACTTCATAGGCGTCTCTTAGCTTCCAACTCGCTGCAAAACTTCATCAGTATCAGGACGAAGTCCTAGATATGCGTCCTATTTGCAGTTGTGCTTTGCAATTGCATGTGTAAATTCAGAACAAACAATTCTCTAAATGTTACTGCTAAAGTTGAAATTAAGCCTGGATTTGGAATGCCAACAACTGCATAATTGCACATGGTTAGTTTTGCTTTTATAGTTTGGTTTATGAGCGTTTATGTTAATCTTGTGCTTTTAACAATGTAGCTTTAGAACTTAACTTTATGAAGCTGTTTAGAAAAAGGTTATGAAACTAAAACCTAAATATTTCCTCCTATTCGATAAACATCTCTGTCAAAAATTTCATCAATAAAGTATTCCTAACTGTATTACTCTTGTCAATTGGAGTTTAGTATCCGTGAAGGGAGCAGTATGAGGATATATTTTACTATGTAAGAAGTGAGATAGATCTAATTTATAAACGCCTTGTAATGCTTCTAGACAATTATTCATGAAGTCTCACTTAATTATTCACGTGTATGAGATTTTGTTCAGTGAATAACTCCTAAATATAATAGATTTAAGGAATATCAGACTGAAAGTTCATTTCATTACATGTTTGCATTTTTCGCGTTGATGAGTTTTTCTGAACTGTTTGTAACAACTTTCTAATTTTTTATCTATTTATAATGATTTTTTATTATTTGGCTTCCGAGTAAGTCTGGTTGCACAAGCATGGAAAAACTTTGTAAATTTTACATCCAAAAACGGTAGGACAGTAAAAATGAAAAAGAACTTCAAATATGTCTTATAGTAGTATGCGTTTTGTGACATTATTACATATTTAATATTTTTAATTCACTTAAAATTATTGATCATTTCAGAGTGGAAAATGTATCGATGCCCAACATTGGTATCTGGGAACCGGTAAGAGATACGAGGTCGGGCAAATTAGAGAAATGTTGCGCTTTTTCATGGCGATTGAGAATTTGGAATTCTGGATATTTTGATTGGTTCCTGATTTATAACGAAAAAACTAATAACTGTGATTGCAGAAAAAAATATTACCGTCTCTACCATTGACGTTATTTCAATCAAACTGGGTAACTTTATGTTTTTGAACACTCTACTCACTGTGAGTCGAATAAAATTGACACAAATTATTTAGGCCCTTTAGATTTCAAGCTACGATAATCAACTTTTTTAGTTCGTATGGCCACCATTTGGATTTTTACACCATTAGATATTAAAAGATATTTGGTGGAAGAAAATCTAACTATAAAATCCCATTAAAGAGTGTAGCTGACATCGAAGAAGCAGTAGAACACCTGAATAAAAGCACGCAGCAGCCAGCATGGAACTCTACACCAGAACCAAAAGAAAATGATACAGGGGATACATGCCCTGCAACCATTAAATAAAAAATTGCTGAAAAACGCAAACTAAGGAAACACTGGCAAAAAACAAGATCCCCGCATGATAAATCCAAATTCAATAAAGCAGTGAAGAAATTAAAACTGCTCCTAAACGAGGACAAAAATAAATCAATTCAAAATTACTTGGAAAGCTTGACTGCAACAGAAGCCACCGAATATTCGTTATGAAGAGCAACGAGAAAATTGAAACAACCACAAATGACAATCCCTCCACTAAGAACTGAAGACGAAAACTGGGCTAAAAGCTCCAAGCAAAAAGCTGAGCTATTTGCAACACTCTTAACAAAAGTCTTCCAACCTTTTCAATCTGAAATCAGAGATGAAGATGCTGAAATCCAACAACTCTTGAATGCACCCGGTCAACTGGAATTATCAATCAAACACTTCACAATAGCTGAGATAAAAACTGCAATAAACAAAGGTCTTAATCCAAACAAAGCACCTGGATATGATCTCATAAATGGAAAAGTATCACACAACTCTATAACGCCATACTGAGAATTGGGCACTTTCCGAGACAATGGAAAGTTGGCTCAAATAATCCTGATTCCTAACCAGGCAAACCAACAGATGACGTGAAGTCATACAGACCCATTAGTCTGCTCCCAATTCTATCAAAACTGTTTGAAAAATTGTTCTTGAAAAAGGTGAGGCCATTACTGGAAGAAAATCACCTTATACCAGATCATCAGTTCGGGTTCAGGCAAGAACATGCAACCATCGAACAAGTCCATAAACTATTGTTCAACAGCTTTCCTTGACATTAGCCAAGCTTTCGATAAAGTTTGGCATGCAGGATTGCTGTACAAAATCAAAAAAGTATTCCTTGATAACATCTTCGTTATACTGAGATCATACCTACAAGACAGACACTTCTTGTAAAATTCCAGGGAATATTCAACAATCTTTCCAATCAAGTCAGGAGTCCCGCAGGGGAGCGTGCTGGGACCGGTACTATATTTACTTTTCACGGCAGACCTACCCACTAATACTAACACCATAACGGCCACTTTTGCAGATGACACCGCTTTACTGGCTACGCATAAAGTGCCTACAATAGCCTCAGAGATACTGCAAGGCAATTTAAATGATACAGAAATGGATGAAACGATGGCGACTAAGGCCAACGAAAATAAGTCAGTGCATGTGACTTTTACCCTAAGAAAAAGAACATGCCCTCCCGTCCGACTAAACAACCAACAGCTACCTCAATCAGAAGAAACTCAATATCTCGGAATTCATCTCGATCGACGGCGTAAGCACATCTTCACAAAAAGAAAGCGACTGGGACTGAAGCTAAGTAAAATCTACTGGATTATCGGTAGGAAGTCGAAACTTTCATTGGAAAACAAACTATTAATTTACAAATCTATTCTAAAACCTGCGTGGACTTATGGAATACAACTATGGGGCTCAGCTTCCAACTCGAATATAGAAATTCTTGAAAGATTTCAGTCCAAAGTGCTGCGTATGGTTGTTGACGCCCCATGGTTTATTAAGTGCTCATCCAAATCGTCTAGTGAAACAACTTCGTAGAAGAACCGTTGGTAACCGTAGACTTAAGCGCCATAACCCCAATGACCTAACAACTAGATTTTAAGTTACTTTTAAGTTAACCCCAATAGTCAAGAATAATCGTATTGATTAAAAGTGAAAAAGGTGTGTGTCATTGGACAGACTCCTACATGTCATTATTCTATTGTCAAACCAATTACTGAATGTCCAGATGGACAGATTGTAATAAATTGGGATATCAATAAAAAAAAAGATATTAAAAAAATTAGGTTTTCAAATTGGTAACCAGCATATCCTTCTTCTTCCAAAAAAGCTTGTTGAATTTGAACATTTGTGTAAATAATTTATAAAATCGCGAATACCGAGAAAAACAATTGAAACAATAATTAAACTGACAGACTGTATTGCTAACTGTCATTTAAACTCCTTAAATACTGAAACTATTACTAACACTTCTAAATCATGACTGGTATCAGCTGATCCTCAACGCTCGCATTGTTCGAGACTACTTAGATGCATGTTTTCCTAATTCGTTTAGCACATTTGTTCATGTTCGTTGGCCTTCACGATCGCCATGCTTAACAGCTATGGAGTATTTTCTGTGGGGCTACGTAAAAGACGCTGTGTATGCTCTTCCTGAAATTTTTATTTCCTTATCGTTAGACCACAAATTGTTTTGCAGGATTAGGAGTTTAAATGAGCGTTAGCAATATTATCTGTCAGTTCAATTATTGTTTCAAATGTTTTCAAAGCATTCGCGATTTTATAAATTATTTAATAAAATTTTTAAGTTTCAACAAGCTTTTTTTGGAAGAAAAAAGTTGGTTACCTATTTGAAAAGTCTTTTTGTCTACATAATAGTGTGATAATCCAATATGGCGGCCATAAGAAATAAAAAAGTTGACTACTGTAGCTTGAAATCTAGAAGCCCACTTCTTGAAGTGGCTCCTCATATTGTAATTTCAAAATTTTCCGCCACCTGGACAAAAATCCCATCCATTTCAGGAAGTGGAACCCATCCTCTTCCAAATGGTGAAATTATACAATACTACAGCATTTGGATAAGCAAATTGTCCATTTCATGAAAAAGTGGAATAGAAAACAATATTTGGTGTAATAACTGCTGCGTCGTCGCAAGTGGATGTCCATTTCGTGTAAAGATCACATGATCACGGACCACCCGTCAAACAGTACCATTTTAAGAGTTGTGTTTTGTTTGAAGAGTTGTGAGTTGTTGTGGTTTGTTTTCATTTCGGGGTTCTTTTCTGATTGCCTAATTATTTGTGTGACATGGGGTACGACTCTAAAGACATTTTCTTCAATGAAAATGAGCAATATTGCTCAAGACAAGCAGGAAAAACGCCCTTCTCCAAAGACACAAGTTGGTCTTGTTGAAGAAATTGTATGTGCCAAAACTAAATCGTAAGTTATTCCTAGGTTACTCGTAGTACAAATTCAACAAAAGTTTATATAAGTTAGGTACTATTTATTCCAGGGGCCAGAAGAGTAGAATGGAGTATTACCTGCTTGCCACCTATGATGTTTTGTCGCTTGGCAACGAGAAATATTATATAAAATAGCGGGACAAAAATGAAGACACTAAAATCTAGTCGCATACGAAGGCTTTTATGATCGGTATTACAAAATACACGTTTCAACGGGACATGGAGGAATGTAAAGATGAGAAATGCTGCAAAAATCAAATACTGTGTGCCTAGACCTTGCATTGAAGCATATTTAAAAAGTTGCAAATCGTACAATGAGAAGAAAAGCACATCCCGTAAACTTGTCGTGAAGCCAATGACATCGAAAGATTTTAATGAAAGAGGACAAATAGATCTTATTGATTTTCAATCTCTCCGGATGGCAAATTCAAGTGGATATTCAATTACCAAGATCAGAGTACCCAATTCGTTTACTTAAGGCCTTTGGAGACGAAAAGAGCTGCGTAGGTGGTTTCTCAACTGCCGAAAATTTTCCTATCTTTTGGGGCACCCCGCATCTTACAAAGAGATAATGGTCGTGAATTTGTGAACCAGGTGATCAAGGAATTGAAAGAATTGTAGCCTGAATGTGTTAACGTAAATAGGCTTCCCCGTTATCCACAAAGTCAGGGCAGCATCGAGCGCAGTAATCAGGACATCGAGAACATGATCAGATCTTGGATGTCCGATAATGATTCAACACACTGGAGAATCGGGCTTCATTTCGTGCAATGGCAAAAAAAATTTCCCATCATCGAATTATCGGGCGATCTCCCTACAAAGCACTTTTTGGCCATAACCCGCGTGTGGGTTTCACTACTTCCAACCGGCCGAAAGAAGTCGTAAAACGCTTAGGGAATGAAGAAGACCTGGATACTCTTGCTGATGAAGAATTTCCGCAGGGGATTAAAACAACTGACGGCGAAACTGATCACAGTGGCAAGTTACCAAATGAAGCGCGAAATGGCGAAGATGATGAAGATGAAGGGAAACTTGACTCTGCCACAGTCGAAACAAATAATGTATTTGACAATGATGAGATCCATAGTGAGTTGAACGATCGAGAAAAATATATTCTAAGTGAGAGAGAAGCAGCCTATGAAAGTCAAAAACGTGCGGAAAAGAAAATGTTGTCATCTAAACGTAAAAATACGGCGTTTAATGTAAATGATTGTGTTCTTGTTTCCGTCCTCAAAAGTTGACCGAGGACCAGCAGATCCCCAAAATATTGTGGGAATAATTGCGGATTGTAAAATCCGGGTATATCAAGTTGCCAGAAGGCATGGTTCGCTGAAAGGTTGGTATTGGACATGATGCATTACTAAATGCAACTTCCAATTTCTTGAAACCTGAAGATGCACTTAAGTCGAAACAACTTTCTCTACGAGAGGCGGTTGCTGCGAGATCGGGCGAGCAAGGTGTTGCAAAATGTTCCTGCGAACCTTCTAAGCAGCAGTGCAAAAAGTAAAAAGATGTATTTGTTTTAAATCCAATAGGTTATGTTCCAGACCTTGTCATAACAATCTGAATTGTGCAAACAAGTAGCTCATAATATGAGAATAAATTATAACTTACTTATTTATATATCTATATTATACATTATCAGACATTTATGTGTCAGTACAATTACATCTTCTGGATTCGACATATACGTGTTTTCAAAGTTTTTCAAATTTATCATGTAATTTGGTAAAAATAAAAAGTAGTTGTAATCTCTGAAAAATTAACGTCCCTATGCCTTTCAACTTTGGGAGCAGGAAATTGAAAAATTCCACAAACGTATGTATTTTCGCTATGGAGCGTATTCAAGGTCTGCACAAGGTATCTGCTAATATTTTATAGATGCAACTTTCTTCCTTTTTCGAAGCCTGTTTATCCAGCCAGTCACCCTGCTGTAGTTCTCTGGATGCCATGGCTTGATTAGTTTCTGCTAACCATGATCTGGGTAACCTTCCTCTTCTTCGAAATTTCGAAACCTAGCTCCATACTTTCTTTGGATATCTATAGTCTTGCATACGCTGTGGCCATACCATTTTAACTGTTTCATTTCAACGGTATCCGTGATGAAACCATGAACTTTTATCCGTTGTTTGGTATCTTCATTTTTTACATATTCAAGCCTAGACACGGCGCAATTACGCCTTCAGAAGTCCATTTCCAGCTTGAAGCTTAAATTTTGTCTTTATTGCTTCAGTTAGTTCCCGTCCTTCACCGTTATGGGTTGCAATGCTTTCGATACCCCCATGGTCATTTTATTTGTTGTTTGTTGATTAAGAACGAACACTTGTTCCTTATAGGGAACTTTCTTCGACTTTTCATATGCAAGCACTGCAAGCCGCGATATCATACAGTCTAGAAGTTCCCTCATTTCGAAAAGTTTCAGCTTTTGATTCAAATTGTTTGTTTCGTCGCACTTTGGGATAGATTCTTAGACTGAGATACTCGTCATGATATTTGCTGATCATTTGTGAGTCGCAGTTGGTATTGAAGTCCTCCTCTATATAACCTCAATTTGTTTGCCTAGTATTTCTGATATTTCATATATGGTAGGTTCTTTGTGAGAGAAATGTCTATACTTCAAGTAATACCTTATTCACAAATAACACTTTAACATACCCTGATAGGTTGGTAAAACTGTCACATCAAGTTCACAAAGAACACAAAATATAGGGCAAGTCACGTTTCCTCTGGTATTTTTAGGTACACTCTATAACGTGCGATTTCTTACGCCTGGTTGTTTGGCATTTAAATTTTCTATACAGCATTTTGGTTTGCATATGTATATTTTTGACTAATTCAGTTTTGGCCTTGTAGAAGTTTCGTGTCATCCACTCGTGTATTTCCGATTCAGGAAATAGTGAATTTGGGTTTTCCGTTTAGGACATTACTATACGAGTTCTCCTAGAAAGTGCACGTGTTTTGAGTTAATTTTAGAAGTCGTTTTAAGACTTGGAAAGTCTTCCAATTTGAATTTTCAAGACACATTTGGGAAGTTTTAGGCATCGTTAGTTTGATGTAATTTCCCGGGAGTTGATCCCAATTTGAGAGCATTTGTTTTGAGAGAGTTCTTATCGCCATATAACATCTTTTGGTAAGCATTGAAAATCCAAATTTCTCTTTCATTTCTAAGACTATTGAAATTATTTAGGCGGAATTGGCTGGAGCTAGAATTAACGAATTTAACAGTCATTTGTGAAACATCGAAGAGATCCTGTGGGTTCGAGACAAGCGGAGTTATCGGCCGTGCAGCGAAACCGTACAACAGGTGTGACATCGAGATACGAAATTCCAGGTGTGTCAATCCTTTTAACGTTCAATTTTCAAATATAATTTCGAGTATACGAGGGGTTCTGGAAAAATTTTAGTTTAACAGCAAATATTCATAATAAAACCTCCATTGACTTTGTATTTTGTATAAATTGGTAATAATTTTCGTTGAATTTGGAATTAATTTGTTAAATGGTCAACAGTATATTTAAATTTGTTTTTATTGTTTGAAATTCAGTTAGAAAGGGGGAATAGTGCGGAAGTTTAATTCTTGTTTAATAGATAGCCGACACCATTATCATTATTTCGGTAATTATTTATCTGGGTATTTAATTCGCGAGGCCTCGAAGAATCTAAAAATACTTAGCGGGTTTAGTCGTGAATATCAGTCTGATAATCTTTTCGCATTATTGCGTTCCCGATATATTAAAGAATTTTTGGTTTATTATTTGTTTACCGGTACTGTTAGCCATAAATGTTTAAACATTGTTATATACCTATAAACATATCATATTGAAGACATATTTTAATTCCAATTGGTGGTGTTATGAAGATTTAAGGTGAATCTTTAGATAAATGGAAGAATTGTAATTTATTGTTGTGTTTTATTGTGTCTTGGTTTAACCTAATTTATTGTGGGGACAAATTGAGCAACTACCGAAGCAAGGTAAGTCCGAACCTCCAGGAAGGTTCCTGTTTACCTCGTATTATTTTCAAGGACGAAGGATATTTTAAACAGGTGGCGCCTAGGCTTATCAAACCCCCCTTCTTCGACTGTAGCTGGTCGACCCTTGTCCTTGATACCTGGACCTTGCATCGCAAATAGTAGGTTCGGTCGTATTGCTTCTATTTAGGATATTAGAATTGTCGCCGTAGATTCGACTAGGCGTTAGAACTCATTCTTGTTAGAAAATAATATAATTTTAAATGGTTTCACATATTAAACACATCACAAATCAACAACTAATTATTAATAACGATAACTAATTTAAACAAGCAATATAAAATTCGCGAACCTTCCATTCCTTAGTGACTGACTGGCACTAATATGGCATCATCTCTCAATGACTAGTTAAACGTATTGGTATATTCTAGTATATAGTTTGCTTCAATGTGTCATTAGTATTTAAAATGGATCAAACCACGTAAAATTTTTCTAATAATAGTTTGGCAATAAAATGTGTTTTTGTTTAAAAATATGTAAAATATCAAAAATTGCAAAGCTTGTAGAGGACAGGACATATTTTTTAAATGAAACTAAATTTTGCAGGAATGATACATGTAACAAAAGGCAACTTTTGCAAGCTATTACAAATTTAATATCAATTTTTGATTTTTTAGCTCCACTCTATGGCTCAACTTTCGATTAGGAAAGGGCCAAGAACAAAAGTTTACTACTCATAATAGTAATCAATACTAGTATGGGATTTCGATTCTAGAATCCAGAATCAGATCCTAATTTGTAGCTTACGTCAATGTTTTCATATGGCTGCGACATTCTACAGGAGCAGAATTTAAAAAATAAATTTTCTCTCCAGCGTGGAAAGCGTACTTTTCTTAACCACCGAAATTTGGAAGGAATTTTACAAAACAAACACATTCCAATTCTAGGGGAAGGGAAGTTCTAGATTCAAGTTAAAAATGAAAGTGTTGTCACATATTTTCCACATTTTTCGCAAGCTTTTTGATTAACTATCAAATTTTAACGTCATGTAGGATGTTTACGTCTTATGGTTTTATATTTCATAAATAATAATCTTAAACCATGTAGTGGAACAGTTACGTACAGTAAGCAATACATTTTTTAATTCTTAGTAGAATTAGTGTTATAGTTATCTAAGTATCACTTCTACAAATTATAATTCTGTAAAGAAATTGATTGGTAATTCAACTTAAACAATACGAAGTAAAACAGCTTGTCTATCCAATACCAACTCCAACTGTCAATTCGATTATAGAAACGTTGTTCTGGCCAAGCATAAAAGCGTAGGTGTACTTGCATTGCATGAATATAAAATTGGCAACGATTTAGGCAAATGCAGGTAATTGTATTGCAAGCTTCAGCAGTAACAACTTTTGCACGATTGCTGCGTCAATAAGTGGCAGAATTAGTAGGTGGAACAAAATTTATAGCACGTAATCACAATGGGAACAAAGGAGACATCCACAATAAGACTGAATTATTAAAGAGGAAATTATTTACGGGGCATTAAATTTAGATGTGTTTCCACGGAATATTCGCTTTTAGGTAGAGCATATCGCTTTCCGTTGGGAGCTCTGTATCGCTACTTTAACTGTGTGTGAAAACAAATTAAATTCGAAAAGCAAGTTTACTATTTGTGCACAACGAAAAACATAAAGCTGATGGGCAAATTACTTTGGGTTGAAGGGAAAGAAAATTATTTGTGGAACGATTATCTTCTATTTATGGTAACGTTGAACCTCACATGTGCGGTTTCAAAACACATAACTTAACTCGCATGTCAGACATTTTCGACAAGGTATAATCGGTAATCGGTTAACCCTATCATATTGATTTATATGATGGAATAATAATTTTTTATTCGGGTGAATAATAATTCTACGCAACTATTGACTAAAGATGAATAAACTGAAATTCACTACACTGCCGACACGAATACTAAAGAAAATTCTAATCATATATGCTGCCACACTCAAAACGTCTAAGTAGAGTAGCTCTAAGTAGAGCTTATAACTAAGGCACTACCGTAGATACTTTTAACATAGGGCGCTACTTAAAGCATAAAGTAGCATGTAGCGAACTAGAAAAACGGTAGCGGGAAAACACGAAACTACTTTTCCTTACATAAATCTGCCTAGACTCCCAGAACTTACGAGCAGTGTTTACGTGTTCAAATTAGAAACCCATCTGAAATCTATTGGAAAAATTAAATTGAGTAGAAGTTGGCCCTGGCTCTTGTTGACATATCCATGGCACTTGTTTCGCTATGATATTATTTTGACAGTTACAGTTACGATGTCGAATAGTTTTGGTCATCGTACCGTAGAATAATTACCAATTAGCATTACCAAAATAAAAGAAGAGAAACCCAAAAGCTGTGTAGAAAAAAAAAAAGAGCCACTGAAAAGGAAAACTGAGAACAAATGGAGAAAGTATACAAAAATCAACGAGTGCGAAACTTCTATCAGGAAGTACAGAAAGAAAAGGAGCAGTTTCAAGCAAGAACAAGCATATATAAGAGCAAAGAAGGACAAATTCTAGTAGACGAAGGGAAAATAACTGAACGATGAAAGAGTATTTTGAAGAACTACTGATGTAACACAATAACGAAGCAGAAGATGTAGTCTATGAAAACCCACCGCTATATTACTACCCCCAACAGAACATAACACCGTCAACAAAAGAAGAAGTCAAAGAACAAATTGAAAGATTAAAAAACGAAAAAACATCTGGAGAAGACGAGCTAACAGTTGAACTAGTGAAATCCGGAGGAGACATATTAACAACGAAGATACACTAACTCCTAAAGAGATATGGGAACAAGAAGAAATTCCTGACGGCTGGTCAAACGCAATAATACGCCCTATCTACAATAAAAGGGGAGATAAGCTCGAGTGTAACAACTGCAAAGGAATATCCCTGCTGGGAGTCATATATAAACGAATGGCCTCAATAATAGCTAATAGAACTAACCATATGCGGAACAGATACTAGGGGAATACCAATCAGGATTTTGAGGTGGAAGATCGACTACAGACCACATATGTACAATCAGAACAATTTTAGAAAAATTCTACGAGTACGATATCAATGTCCATCAACTATACATAGACTACAAGCAAGCGTACGATAGAATAAGAAAAGAGAACGTAGAAGGAGCCGTGATAGACTTTGGGATCCTCAAAAAATTAGTTAACCTTACCAAAATGACAATCACACAAACAAAAAAACAGGATGAAATGCCAAGAAAATGTTCGTAACAATTTGAAGTACGAAACGGGCTCCGACAGGGAGATCCACTTTCCACTACAGTTTTCAACCCAGTACTAAAGAAATGTATAAGAAAGATAGATATCAACCTAAGAGGACACCTGCCAATATATGGCTTACGCATGTGGTCATATTAGCAAGAAACGAACAGGCACTAAAACAGCGTATTGTGCACCAGAAATAGAAGCAACAAAAGTCGGGTTGATGATAAACGAAGAGAAAACTAAATATATATTGACGAATAGAGAGGTCAGAAGAGAGCTGAGAACTATACATATAAACAACCACACATTCGAGGTAGTACTGCAATTCAAATACTTAGGAAGCACAGTTACAAAAGAAAACGACAGAAATGTAGAAATAAAAACTAGAATCACAAATGGAAGCAGAAGCTACTATGCGTTAGAAAAAATATTTCAATGAGGAAACGTGTCCCGAAAAAAAGAATATGTAAGGCCATAATTAAGCTAATAGTCACTCAAGTGAAACATAGGTACTGAAAACGGAAGATGAGAAAAGCCTAAATGTATTTGAAAGAAAAATCCTCCGAAAAATATACGGTCCGGTTCTAGAAAGGGGAGAATGGTAGATTAAAATGAACCATGAACTGACCAACTTATACGAAGACCCAGATATAGTCGGCACGAATACGTTGCAGATGCGGTATATACCATCCATAAAATAGGCATTTTTAGTAGCTAATTCCTCCTTTCTCCTCGATGTCAAAAAACACAAAATTCTCTCTCCTTGGTCTGTGTGATCGAAGCGCAAGAAACTGTGACCATCTTGCAGCCCCAGAATTTCAAAGGGGAGATCAATGTCATTTGCAGACGCTGGTTCCTTTCGCGTCCCGCCTTGTGCTGCTCTTGAACGACAAAAGGTGGCCTTACGTATAGAGGAACACAATCAAGTCCTTTGTTAAACAGGTTTCGAAACTCCTTAGGATAAATGTCGGGCAAAGCAGTGTCTTCTTCAAGGGTCCTCTTTTTTGCAACATACGTTGCTTTTTACACTTCTACACCTTCTGCACCCTATATTCGGTACACCTGAATGCTTGTCCAATTCTAGCACATCTGCACCCTTGGTTTTCATTCTTCCCTTGCACTGATGGCGCTCTTTAACACATACCCAAGTTGTCACTTATTCCTTATTTTTCCGGTACATACGGTATTGGTGTCCACCGTAAAGTGCAGAAGGCTTCCCTTTCGTGGTTTCAATCACTTCGAAATTTTCAGTGTCCAGAAGAACTAGTCGTGGCGCTTTACAATAAATCGCTTAAACTAATGAAGCAAAAATCCATAGTGCGTAGGTATTTATACAACTTCTACAGTCTCTAATAGCCAATATTCTAGGAATTTTCATTACCATTATCTCAAATCGCTTTAAATCCCTTACACAAATTAAGTTGTTAGGTATTTTGTCTGGTAATGAAATATTTTCCCGGTTTGTAAATTGAACAAAAGCCTTATGTCTGGTCCTGTCTTATAATTTTATAATCCTCAAGGCTAATTTAAATTCGTATTTATATTTGATTAAAATTGATAAATTTGTCCTTTGAATTGTCACTTATGATGGCTTTTGAGTTATCACGTGCGGGATTATCTGTACAATAAAGATTGAGGTAGATAACTATTAGTAGGAATATGTAATACTGGCCTGCAGAGTCTAAATACCCTACAACAGCAAGCAATAGAATATTGATGACAGGAAATGCAACGCTACCTACAAGAATAATTTGGGATGACAAATGATGAGGACCCAAGGCGGCGTATTCCAAAAAACCGAAGAGAGCGCGAAAGCGTGGCCGACAACGGAAAAGGTAGGAGAACGACGTAGAAGAAGATCTAAGGGAGATGGGGGTGAAGAGATGGGAGAGCAAAGCCCTCGACAGATCACAGTGGGAGAAAGTAGTGGAGCAGGCTAAAGTCCTACACGAACCGTAGAGTCATACGAGAGAGAGAGCGTAGAATAATTATCAAATTTCCTAAGAATGAAGTCGTAAATTCGCATGAAATTCGTAAAAGACTGCAAGTACAATACGACGATCATTTTTTTTTCGAAAAGTGGGGTGTTTGTTTGGTCAACTCTTTTAGAGATGGAAGGATTCGTGATGAAAATGACCCGAATGTACGACGAGCTGCAACTTCGGTATATGAAGAAAAAGTTAATGGCCTTATCCAGCAGACAGATGGATTACAGTTCACCAAATTAAAATTTTAGGACTCCATTTTGATAACTGATGAAAACCCGAGTCAAAACGTGCAAGCTGGCAGTAGTGTTACACCACATCTCCCACGCCAAACAACTGCGTTGTGTAAAGTGATAGCAACATTTTTTTTTCGGATGGTTAAGGGGTGCTCTTTGTTGATTTCCATACCGACCGTGGAACTATTACTGCAGCATTTTTGAACACAAATCGCTCATTTGCTTTAAGATCTGTTCCTCTTGAATTAAGGTATTCACGCAATATAGTTGAGCAGGCGATCAGAAACAAACAGAACCGGAGGCAAAGTTTTGTTTGCTTTCTTCAAGTCAATGCTCGCCCCCATACCGCTGCAAGAGTAATAGTAACCATAAAAAAACTTCGGCGAAACATTCCTGCTCATGTAGCATGTAGCTTGCAGTGGTGTTATACCACATCTCCAAAGCCAAAAAAAACTGTGTTGTCAGCTGGTAAAGTAACAAAGTGACATTTTTTTGAGATTCTCAAGGGGTGCTCTTTGCTGAGTTTCGTACAGAATGTCGTACAATTAATGCAGATTATTATTTGACACTTTTGTGGAATAAAGTTAAACAGACGATCAGGAACCAACGCAAGAGAAGAAAAAATTCTGCTTGGTTGCTCAAAGACAATGCTCGCTAAAAGAATGTTAAACCGGGAAAGTAGTTCAATGAAATAACTACGTTATCGAAGCTATTCACGGTCGGATGCACATGCAACCCAAAGACTTCTTCCAGGAATTATTTGAAAACTTCCAGGTCGGCGGTGCAAGTGCATCGATAGGCAGGGGGATTATATTGAAAGGTAATATAATCTTCGTTGTAATACTGTAACACCGTTTCTTATAAATAAATTGCTGTTGCAATAGAAACACTCCTCGTATTTTGTCCACAATTTTAAAGGGAATTCAAAAATATATCTAGAAAACTTTTCTTTGGTATAATAACTACAATTACCCAGCAGTACCTGAGTGTATCTCATTAACAGGTACAGATAGCATTAGGCTTAGATCATTCTAAAGGTAGTAACTATGAATAACAAACGTAAAGGAACTTCCCGCGTCCTTTGTAACTAAAATAATCCTTTACATCTTGTATTGGTATCTTCAAATTGTCAATTGGGGCGATGTGTGCTACACCTTAATAAAATAACAAGTTATGCTTTATATAATTATGGACATACCTGCGAGAGATTTACTAAACTGTAAAAAATAAGTTTACTTTCGTTTAACCGTACATCTACTTTAACTTTTTGACTTCTTTAATTATTTATATTAATTTCCAACATGTATATTCTTCACAGTCCTTAATTACTTTTATCCATCTGTTTTCCCCCTCCCACTTTCTCGACAACCATGATTAAATCCCACCTCGATTACTATTCTTGCAGCTGATTAACAATACACATACGTAGGATGGCTAGAAACAGAAAAATATAATGAAAGAATTTAATACGAGTACAAAAATCAATCAAACCACTCAAGTTACTTTGCGGACAAGAAAATATCTTGCAACAAGAAGAACTAGAAGATATTAGGTTTACAAATAAATAAATGCGGTCAAAATTAGAGAAACCGCAAACAAACAGAAAGGAGGATGAAGTATTCAAAATTAAAATATGACGTAATTGATTATTTCTGCTAATCTTTATTCGATGAAGAAAGTACTTACGAATAGATAAAGGCTCAATATTTAAAAAGGAGGAAGAACATAATGAATGGATGAATCTGTTGAATTCGTGTCTGCTTCGTCGATTTGGAAAAAGTTTTTGAAACACAAAAATTTATTTCTTCTGAAGTAACATATTATACCTCAAGTTACTCCAATAACTCTGCCCAAATAAAACACAATGGAGGGGTAACTAATAAAATTGCAGATCAAAGGCTACCACCGACGCAATTTATTAAGTCCATTGCTGTTTAATATTATTATGAGTGAGATAATAAAAGATGTCAAAGAAAAGCGGGTATATAAAACGCAAAACAAAGAAATTAAATTGGTGTATTACGCCGACGACGCGGCAGTGATTCCGGACTGCGAGGACAACCTACAACGCCTTTTGTATCAATTCTATTTAAATTTTAAACCGTAAAAATTTTAAATTGAAATTTTCCACAAAGAAAACTGTAGGCAAATTTCTGGTTCGATGTACGAGGTTGGCAATTAATTACCGGATTGACCCTGCAGCACTGAAGTCATCTGAAATTAAATCAAAAGGAAAACATGTAACTGTTCACAGTTTTGTGAATAGAGAGAGGTGAAGAGAAGATCAAACAAAGGTGCAGAATCAAAACGATGCTGATTGCAGTAAGGCAATCATGTATGAAGGATAAATAGTAAATTGTGCATTCTATATTGTAGTGATAAAAATAATATTACAGCACAGTTCCTGGAGGCCGCCGCAACTTCGAGGTGATCGTTGTTATAAGGCAATGCAGCTACCCATTCCGCACTAATTGTGAAGTTATTTCTCATGAAACACGGCTTTATTGACGTCAATCACCCACCAAATAAACCTATCTTGGCATGAGCAGACCTTCCTAAAATGAAAAACGTGAAAACGTGTGAATAGGAAATGGAAACATCTGTAGACTATATAAAAGATGGAAGCATTCGATACCTGAAAGTAACTAATAGGTGATAAACCTAAAATATAGAAAGAAAAAAAGTAATAATAAAACAGACCGCCGCAAAGATATACAGATAAGCCAACTGACGTATAATTAGCTAAACAGACAGATGTACGAATAAAGAAAGCACATATTTTATCTCCATTTCAGGGATAAATAAGAAGAATGACCGCCTAATGAACGAGTAGTGTATGAATCCATGACATGTAAATAAATAAAGAAATAAATATATATATATATATATATATATAACCTTACAGAATTATGGATAAATAAGCAAAAGATGCGTCTTACATCTACTTCAGTGCCAAATAGATGGCCAGACAGGCAAACAAAGATAATTGAACGAATACATTGTCAAATAGAAAAATGTGAAAAATCTACGTAAGGATAAATCACCAAAGAAATCCGTTATAATGTAGATAATGGGAAGAGGGAGTAGTACTACTTAGAGGTGAATTCGTTTTTAAGAGATATGATCAATATACAGGAAGATATGGAAGAAACTTGGGCAAACCTACATTCCGAAGTGAAGAAGAAAAGGGCAACCTTCAGAACAAGATCCTACAATCACATTCTGCTTTCTTTTAATATGCTAGAAATTATTTTGTAGTAAGAAATTCTACTATATCAGTCCGTTGCGCAAATGGCATAAATATCTCAATATTTTCTCATTAATATATTACATTGATAATAAACACATACAAGAGAAATGTATTCCTTTTCTGAAGGTTGCATACCGCCATTTCTTCCGCTTAAGCGCTTTAGTTTACTGTTTGTTGTTAGAATTGTTTCATACTTTTATTAGGATGGTGAACTGTGACCTTCGTTAATATAACCTTGTACTGATAATACTAAACACCGTTACTTTTATTATTTAAATTCAAAGTTACTTAAATTTATTTAAGTGTTACGTAGTTGTTTCTTCCGTAAATTCACATTATATGTTTAATAATTATACCCGTTAAGGTGATATACTGCAAATACTTTTGTTGAACTGATGAAAATTTGATGTTTTAAACTTTGTTGACATATTTCGGTAAGTCATTCGAGTCGATGGAACAAAGGAAGTCGAAAACAATTGCCATTTACTGACGCCGAGTATGCACAACTTCAAATAGAATCTTGAAAATCCACTAAAAGAAACACTATTTCAGCCACAAGTATAGTCGCACAAATAACGCTGGTTTACACACAACAATTAATAACTGATTTCAATGTTATAAACAGATTTACGCAGATTACAACATTTAGAAGGAGTAACCGGACGAGCGTCTTTCCACTCTGAGATCTACATGGCTACTCGCTATCTAAGAGGATAACATTCCTAAAACGTTTGTGCCGATTGCTAGGAAATGGTCAATATAAACAAAAACATTTAAATTAGCAATACTTTAAGTTTAAGTCTAAGACATCTCCGGATTTTCACAGCCAATCAGAAACTGGAAAACAAATGAAAAATTTACCTAAATCTAAATTATACAAATAATTGTTTAATATTTGAAAAAACACAAAATGTAAATTTGTTATCATATTCTACACATTTTAGTATCACACCCGAAAACAACCCGTTGCTTAATAAGTGAATGAATTATTTCATTTATTATAACGACCTATTTTTGTTATCTTAAATTAAATAGATTATTAAAATCATTAAAATGTGTTTTTAACGCAGTCTGTAACAAAACAGTACTATAAAATCCACACAGGAAAGTCCAAATTCCCATAAAACACATACTTGTTTATATCTGCAGAATACATATTACAAATTTTCTACAACAGGTTTGGCTACAGAAAATAATATAGAAATAGGTGAAGCAAACACTTCAAAAGCTACTACATTGACAAGTACAACTAACACAAGCCTGCGGTGTTGAATCTCCAACATCAAACAGCATGGCGAAACTACCTATTGGAAATGACTAGAAAATCGAGTTACTTTATTCAACAATCTATTTCAGAGACCTACTGCACAATAATAGTTAAAGAATAAAATTTAAGTTATATTAAATAATTAGGGATAAAATAACATAGCTATATATTTATATATTTGTATTTTCCTGCTATTTCGTTATAATAATGTATGTTAAAAATTTTGACATTTATTATAGTGTCTTCAAGAAGAATACCCGTAAATCATCATCATCATCATCATCATCATCGGTGTCCTATATTAGTGCGAAGTAAATGCGACAGAAGAACTAAGATAAACTTAGTTTTGCAAATCTAAATTTAAATTACTTCATGAAGTGGGGCAAAAAATATGCACAAACAGAATAATAATTTACGCTGTCAGATTACATTTTATAAAATAAGTTAGCAAAGTTTAACGGAAACGTATAAAATGCTTAAACGGTATAAATTATGCTACATCTAAATTTTTAAATGTGCGTGCATGCCCCTACAAAAATGTGTGCTTATTTGTATTTGTAATTTGTAAAATGAGCAATTCCAAATACAAAAACTTTTGAATTTATTATAGGTAGCTGAATAACATCACAATACTACTTTATGACTGAAATAACTATATTTTCATAATCACAACAATGTAAAATTATTCTTATTCAACGACTTAATACTGGAGTGACCCGGGAAATTATAAAAATTAAACTAGTATTGATGTTTATTTGGAACGGTTTTCTGAATGGCTCAATTTCTTAAAAATCATTCACTTAAAGAGTTCTCCTAAATGATTTAAATAAATGTTAGGGATTTGGTCTATGATTTTAAAACAGTGCGATATTAACCTCAAATAAAAAATAAAACAAAGAAACATCTAGCGAACGTCATATATCATCAAAATAAAGTTGTGCAGATGCCTTTAAATAAAGCATTTCGCATGTCCAAATTAGGTTGTGTCAACTGATTGCAGTTATTACAGCGTTAAATAGTTTATTTTAAATACACTTTCAAAATAATTAAAGAACTCAATTCGTTGTATACCACTATTATATGTACTAATGACACTGCACAACAAAGAGCCTGGGTAGACCTATGTGTTGAAAAGCTAGGTTGTTCAGCGAGAAGAACTGGTTCAACTCTTGAATGACGGAATTTTTTTTTAATGTTTTCGGTGTGAATGAGAGGTTTTGTTAATATTAGCGATATTAAAAATTCCTTCGCTAATCTAGTTATTTTATATTTTTTAACACCAAACATAGGGTAGGGTTTCACAAACTATTGGCAAAAAGTAAAATACAAATGTTTTTACTGAATTAACAATATTCGGTAAAAATCAAATTGTTATACTGCTGACATTAACACAAAAACTAAATTTAAATATCTTCTTCTTCTTCACCTGTGAATATAAAAAGTAAAAAAATGGCACCGCCCGCGAATCGAACCGGGGTTAGGCAGGGTTGCTGGATTTCACCGACGTTATTTAAGATATACATGGAAAAAGCTCTTAATTTATGGAAAAGGAAATGTATGGGAATGGGAATACAACTGGACGAGGAGACTACACGTTACAATTTGCCGATGATCAGATTATTATGGCGCAAGAAATACAGGATATTGAATATATGACAAGAAAAGCTATAGAAGAATACGATAAATGGGGGCTTAAAATCAATGTAGATAAATCAGCATATTTAAGTATATGATACGAACAAGACGCTTTAACCTTAGAAACAGGCGTAATTATACCGGCATGTGAAGAGTACAAGTATTGGGGGTAACGGTAGGCAAACAAGGGCTATATAACACGGAAGTGAAAGAGAGAATCAAGCAAGGTCGGAAAATAATAGGAGCCATAAACGGTATACTTTGAGATGCAGGTATTAATAAAAAGAATAAAAAACAAATATATGCAACTATAGTCCAAGGCGTGGCATTATATGGATCCGAAATGTAGCAACTCTCAGAACAATATAAAAACCAACTAAAAGTTATGGAAATGGACTATTGGAGAAGATCCGCAAGAATATCCCGACGAGAAAGAGTCACAAATACAAGAATACGTGAAATAATGGATGCAGGAAGGGACATCGTCGAAGAAATTGAAAAAAGACACCTCTCTTGGTATGGGCATGTCCAAAGAATGGCCAACAACAGGCTCCCGAAAAAAGCAATAGAATTGCATCCAAGAGAGGACGGCCAAGAAGAGGTTGGAATGAGCAAGTAGAAAACCTTAAACATAAGTGGGAAATCTAACAAGGAGCTTGGATGAACAGAACAGAGTGGAAAGAAATATTGAACTCCGGAAGACCCAGATAGAGGTTAAAAAACGGAAAGCAGAAGAAGAAAGGCATAATGAAAAGGGTTTCAAACTAAGCCGTTGCTAGACCCAACCTATTAGTTGAAACATGAGTCTCAAGGACGTTGTGGCACCTTCTACAAATTGTATTTGCAGTCCTACTCAAAATCTTTAGTTTTGTATGTTTAAGTCCAGTTACGTTTACTACCCTTTTTTAAAATTGTTTTCATAATGAGGTATTTAAATTGGTGATGGGCATAATCGAATGACTAATATTCGAATGATTTTAGTTATCCAGATATTCACTCGAATTAATCATTTGAATCCCCAAGTGCGGGGCATCCCGTTGATGCATAATCGAATATTTCAAATTGTTTTTCTTATGGCTTAAAAAATCGATTCCGATTCTGGCCAACCTAGCAGCCGGTCGACGAAACAGATAGCTAAAGGAAACCAGAAAGGGCCAAATTATTGGTCTGAACGATGAATACAGAAACAGCGAAGATTAGTAAGTAGTTGCATTAAATATTGTTATCTTTTTTCAGTGGTTTTTGTAGTCTAAAATTGAAAGTAATGGAAATGGCTGCGAATGTTGCACGGCTCAATTATTCACCGACATATTAAAAAATATAAGCGAAAGCTTCGTATTTAAAGCTATCCAAAAACATTATCCCATGAACACCAACCGCGTTTTATAACAAGTATCGTCTAATTATGATTTTCATCTCGAAACGGGATGCCTTTTAAGGTAACTAACAAGATTAACTTGAAGTGCTAAAATGAATTAAGACGCGTCAATGTTCTACCCTTAATTGCGGTTGAACAACACGGGCTGTTTTAAAAGCCAATGCCCTCAACCAAATACACAGGCAAAAGCTTTGATGTTTTGGCTTCAATAAAAAGCTGCTTGTGGGTGCAAAATACTGGTTTGAGTTACAAGGGATTTCTGTTCGGATGGATTTTTGATTTATTAGATTGACTTTTAATATTTTGCTCTTCAATTGTACAGTTTTTTCATGTTTAACGAATAATAGGCTGTTGTGATAACAGTAGATTTAAATTAAACATTATACCAAAATTGGCGACTAATGCAAATTTTCAAACTTAATTATGTAATGCCGAATTAAAAGATTAAAGCTTCTCAAAATAGCAAAACCAATTACACCCACCCACCACTTATTTACGAACTTTAGAATTTTAATATGTTCGAAGTGGTTAAAAATAGCTTTCGATTTTTTAGGGCTGACATTCTTCTCGAAATATAAAGGTCTATATTTTGGTACGTCAGTGAAACTTTAGTAATTTAGTGGATCAGGTACGAGCAGGGTACGAGAACCTGGCGCCAGGATCGACAGTGGTGGCGTCGTATCCTTCCGGTACACCACCCACTACCGTCTCCTTTTCGCCCTTCTTGTCACGACTTTATATTACTGCTACCCTTCTGACAACTTACATTTCCCTCGTATATTCCGGGTGAACGGTGTAATTAATCAGGATTTTTTTATTATGTGAGGATTATAACTAACTTACTGAGCAACATGTATATATACTTTAACAAAACAACTTATACAGGGTGTCTCAGAAAGAATGGGCTAGCGCTTAGACATACATTCTTTAGGTAAAAATAAACTGATTAAACCTAATATACCTTAGGCAGAAAGTCCTTCCTTAAGAATTTACAGGACCTTAAAGTTCAATTTTTTATTTTTTCTTTTTATTGTAATTTCCACAAATCAAAAGATATTTCTTTGAAATTTGGCACACATACTTACCATTATGCAGTACAGTGAGGAAAATTGCTGGACATTCGTTATGTCGTCGCATTTTCGTAAACAAAACAGAAATTAAAAATACTATTTCTATAACACCAAAGTATTTAATTGACTTAGCATTGTTCTTTACTGTAGGTCACAAGCACTACCCATTGTTTTTGCGATCATGGCTACCTGATAATTGCACGTCGTGACGACAACCCAAAACTTGTGACAAGCATTTTAAGGCAAACGGTTGCCTTTACGCGTATGAACTAAGAATACCTTATTTTTGTATTTTTTAATTCTCTTTCAGAAAATAAAATAAAACTTTAGAACTTTCTACTAATAACAAAGTTAGAGCTAAAATACGGTTTCAGTGGTAGGTTAAGTGCCTCTTACGGTCAAGTCTGGTTAATGAAAATAATTCTGTTACTGTATTGCATAGTCGTAAGTATGTGTACCAAATTTCAAAGAAATATCTTTATATTTATGGAAATTACAATAAAAGGAAAAAATTAAAAATTGAACTTTAAGGCCCTATAACTTCTTAAGGAAGGACTTTCTGCCTAAGGTATATTAGGTGTAATCGGTTTATTTTTACCTAAAGAATCTATGACTAAACGCTCGCCCATTCTTTCTGAGACACCCTGTAGAAACTGGCACTTAACATAATAAGCTTTAATCTTTAATTTACTTTTCCAAATATTTATAATTGTGATTAACAAATTTTTGTTATCCCTCCAGTCATCATTCTGAAATTGTTTACATCCAATTTAACAGAACGGATGGAAGTAACTAAGAGCGAAATCAAGACTAAGATGGACGATGAAGAATTTCCGACCCAAATTTTTTTATTCAAGTAAAAGGTCTTTGTTCAACATCATTCGTTTAAATGCAATAATGAGTAAATTCACTGAAGCATTGCAAAATACGAAAGATATAGATTGAGATATAAAAACATTAATGTACTCTGTTATGCAGCAAACGCTGTATTGCTAGTTACCAACGAAGACTATCCGAAAGTCTTGTTACACAACTCAGTCTAGAAGACTGTATAAAACGGCAAAATCGAGGCCAAAAACTAAATTAATGGTAATATACAAACAGCCGATAGCAGCCCACATGATCGAAGTTAACCTTGACCGTCCACAACGTGGTCATTTCTTAACCTGGAAAGATGACCTACCTGGGGTATCTTAAAGGCGACCCTTGTGCATCTGTAGTGGTTAACAAAACTACAGTATCCGTTACGTTCAACTTAAAGTTAAGAAATAGTGATCCTAAATAATTGACTTTATCGCAACCAAAAAGGTTGACTTTTGACCAACTTTCAAATGCACATTACAACTGCATATCTTTAAAGCGACCTATAGTGATTAGTTTTCGGTTACACGCTCTATAACAGGTTTCAAAAGTTAACAAGAAGATACTTGTGAATTCCTGCTAAAAGATATCCATAGTAAGTTTATAATAGTTGTACATACTGTTGTGAATAACTATATTGCAATTTGATTTAAAAATACACGCTATTTTGGCATTTTAGCTATTGACCGAATATCTTATTGTCCTGTAATCGGTAAGAAAATTATTTACTACTTGAATCTGAATGTAATGTTATTATTGTTTATTTCCCTTTTTTTCAATTAATGAAAACATAAATATTGTTCTTCTCCTTCGAGTGCCTTGACCGTTATCGATCGTTGGCGATCATGTTGGCTATCATATTTGCTATTTTTATTTTGTCAACTGCTGCTCTGAAGAGCTGTACTGTGGATTGCCCATACCAATGTCATAAGTTCTTTAACCATGAGGTTCTTCTTCTACCAGGGCCTCTTTTGCTGTCTATTTTCCCTTGTATTATCAGATGAAGTATATCATATTTTCCTTGATGTCTTATAATATGACCGAAATATTCCAGTTTCCTTCTCTTCACGGTTTTAACGACCTCCATTTCTTTGTTGGTTATTCTTAGTACTTCGTCATTCGTGATTCTATCTGTTCAAGCAATTCTGAGCAGTTTTCGGTATGTCCACATCTCGAAAGCTTTTAATCGTTTAAGTAATACTTCTGTTAATGTCCAGCTCTCTGCTCCATAATACAGCACTGAGAAAACGTATGCTATAACCATTCGGATTCGAAGGGTTAAGTTTAGATTTGACTACAAAGGGTTTCCTTCATACGTAGGAATACACTTCGGGCACATTCAATGAGCCTTTTTACCTCTATGGAGGGATCCCATTCTTCATTTATATTGCATCCCAAATAAATTGCTTTACCTACTTTTTCCAGCTGTACCCCGTTTATTTGAATGTCGTTGTTCTGCAGTAATTTGTTCTTACTTATTATCATATGTTTAGTGTTTGATGTATCAAGCTTCAGGCCGTATTCTTTGCAGGTTCTAGCGATCCTTTCCATAAGAGCTTGTAGATCTTCGTTGCTGCTTGCGAGAATCAGGGTGTCATCGGCATATCTAATATTGTTTATCGTCTTTCCATTTACTATGATTCCCTCTTTTACATCGTGTAATGCTTCCTTAAATAGTTCTTCGGAATACAAATTGAAAAGGAAACGTGACAATATACAACCCTGACGAACGCCTCTTTTTATGTCTACTGCTTCTGTTAGTTGTTGTCTTACTCTAACTGTGGCTGTTTGGTTAATATAGATTGCCAATGATGCGTAAATCTTTGTCATCAATTCCTGTTGTTTCGAGAATTTGAAGTAGTTTATGGTGTCGTACCTTGTCAAAAGCCTAACACTTACACTCCAAAGAGAGCTTCCCGTGTCCCTAGTCCGCTTTGAAATCCGAATTAAGATCCACTTAAAGTGTCCTCCATTCTTTGATATATTCTAGCATGTATGACGCGTAAAAATATTTTTAGAGGGTGACTCATTAGACTTATGGTGCGATATTCTTTACATTGAATAGCTCTATTTTTCTAACCATTCTGTTGGCAATATTCCTGTATTATATATTTTATTGAATAAGATTGTTACCATTGTCACTCCTATTTTCCCGAGCAGTTTTAGTACTTCACTCTTTAGCCCATCTGGTCCAGGTGCTTTGGCACTCCTTCCTACTTTTATTGCTCTTTCCATCTCGTCCTTTGTAATTTCTGTCCCAGTTCTTATATGTATGTATAATAATAAATATTGTTCATGAACCCATAATACAATAAATCATATTGCGTGTTTATGTTTATTTAAGCTATCGTCTAAGCTCTAAGACAATTTTTGCTGTTCTTTTGTAATCATTCTTAATTAAATTTTGGACAATCTTCGCGGTTACATTCCACACTAGCGTACTAGTAAAAATACAACCTTTTTAGCTACCATAATACTAACTATTTAGATATCTTTTCTGAAGTAAAAGGTGACCGTTAAATTCCTGTGGCATTTGTTCAAATAAATCCACAACCCATATGAGCCCATAGGAATTGTTTGTAACGCATTGTATATTTACTCATTCTATACGAAATAATATGATCATCTTAATTCAAACCGCAATAACATTATTTGGATAGAAGCTAGGCTTGCCTTGCAGATACACTGAATGGGTGTTTTTTGACAGAATGAGCAGTTAACTTCTAGTTATGTTTCTCAGTTCACTTATTTACCGTCGCTATGGTTATGCTTCCAAGATAACCTTCTTAGGATGGTATATCGGTTAAGCACAGAGCATAACTTTTGAGTATGTTGTAGAGATGCCCAAAAGACGACTTTCGGTGGGTATGTCGAGAATGTGCTCAAAAAATAACTTTCAAGGTTAGTTTTTGGACATATTTTATGGTTAAACGAAATCTGACTTTTAAGGTTAGTTTTTGGACATCTTTTACGGTTTACTAAAAGATTACTTTCAAGGTTGGGGTTTTGGGCATCTTTTATGGTTACCTTTTAGCGACCTTGAGGATGCCTTAAAGTTACTCTACGGGTAACTAATTTGTGACATAGTTAACCTATAGGTTAACTTTTGGGTGACTAATGGTGACTTTGTATTTTTAAGAAGTTAACTTTTACTTATCTATTGGGTAACTTTGGTTATGTTGCATATTACTGAGAACACGAAAAGAGAATAACAGAGCAACGGTTGACTTTCTATTATCTAGGAGTTTCTTCGTCGAAAGAATAAAAGGCCAAACAAACAAGAAGACATCCTTAATTATAGAAGAAGAAGGAGAAAGATTGCAGTAATCAGCACAAACCAATGGGATTATACCTAATATACAGAAAATTCACGACAACATGACGGAAAAGATATGAGTGCCACAAGCAACTAATTATTTAGAATGAGGGAGCCGAAGAAAATATGTTTAACAGTGCACATAGTTCCAATTCCTTAGGCTTGATGCATTCTATATCCAACGAGCAACGGCTACAGTAAAGTAACTAAGACAGAAATTGTAACGGGCCCAAAATGTTAACCAGTGAATAATTTGGTTTTAATTACCAAGTGCACAAAGTAATAACATTTTGAAGATAACCGTTTCAACAACATACATCTGGAACCGCCGTGACGTAAAATGTTCCAAAATGAACGGCCCTTTCTCCAGCCGAGAGGGGAGCACGCATGACGGAAGTGGGAAAATGGGCCCTATAAAACCACCCGCCCAGCCATTTAGATCATCTTTATTTCCTGGCTCTTGATTTGATCAAAAGTCAGAAATATACCGCCGCCTTCTTTAAGAATATTCTTAAAGTTTCCAGTGTTTAAAAATCCGTTCCTGTAAATAACCAGCCCAGTATAAATCCGTTTAACAATTCCTAATAATTACCTAAAAGTGAATTCATATTTTTCCAGTGTTTTACAGTTGTATTCACACGTTTAATTATTTTGATTTTCCAGTGACCGAGTCCGAAGTGGAGCGAGCCGGTGCCCAACGCGCGCAGGTAGCTTTTTGGGGTCGATTCAAGCAGCGTACCGTCGTTCGAAAACGCTAGGATTACCAGGACATTTTTAACAGTAAAGTTAGTAGAGATTAAGGTTTGACTTGCTTTGCTTGTTTATTTGAGTGCCCTGTAGTACGTTTTCCCTGTGCAGACATATTTATCGACCATTTTCCGGTGTTTGAATCGTGAAAGTGGCCATACATAATTCTGTAGAAAGGTTATTATAGTTGAGAGAATCAGTGTTTGAATTGGTGCCGTATCTCAACTGTAATACCCACTGTTGTTGATTGAATACCCTGTACAAGATTTGTCTTGATTCGTGGAGCAATTTCACGAAACGCCAAATTCTTGTGAGTCCCGTTAGTGAATTTTGAATTGCTTTGGAGCATTTCAAATAATTCAAAACCATCCACAGGTTCTGTCGCAGAGAATTTAATTTGTGCAAATCTGTGCGAGAAACATTAAGTCCGTTTTCTACTTAGCAAGACTGGAGAAAATTTAGTCAGCTAATTAGGAAATTTTCCGTGAACTCGAAATTTCAATATAAAAGCCAGATTATTATAATAGTGATAAACAGAGCAAAGTAAAGTTGAACTTATTTGTACTAAACCGAACTGTCACGAATCGCGTAGATTGAGTGAATTCCAGGAGCAATGATTTACTAATAAATCACCTGTTTGAATCTAGATTAACGTAAAGTTTTGCATTTATACATACAGATTGTGTATTCTGAAAGCTACGTGCAGCGATTGTCACACTGGGAAGCCTTGCCCGGAACCGGCCACCGTTGAGTTCATTAAAACTTATAGTCGTACACTGTAACGAGTATAATTCACGAACACTACTTCCGTATACCTTTTAACACCCACACAAGGGAATTTTGTTCTTGTTGGCCACTGCAACTCATATTAATTCAAGGGTTTGTGTTGATAATAGAGAGGTGCACGTGTCGGCCATCTTGTTGAACGCGAGTCATTCGACCGACCCGACCAGCTGTGAACAGGTCCAGTGACCCACGAGGAACGAGACATTCACGCCTACCCCACGGCCCAGTGGCGTATCCAGGATCGCACCCAGTCGAGCCCCGCAGATTACCCCAGTGGCGTACCCAGGATTGATTTAATTGATTTAATTGTTTTACATAATAGAATTACGTTTATTTAATTAAGGAATGATCTGTACCTAGGGGTTAAACCAGTTTAATAAACCTTATTGTTTTTCAAGCCTATTCGTGTAATTGAATCCTGGACAACTCCAGAGTATACCCAGGTGAATAAATATTGGAACGTTTGCGTCTCGTATGAGCTACCAGGCGAATCGTTACAAAATAATCAAGGAATAGCAGAACTGCCGTGGGTTTGTGGAAGTTGTTAAAATGTAAAAATAAGTCATGCAAAATAAAAATAATTGCTTACAAATAAATAATAAGACCGGCAGTAGTATACACAAGAGAAGTACGGATTTTAAATAATAGTTATTGGAGAAGAAAAGGGCAAATCAAGAAATGCATCATTAAATAATGAGTCAGATGTAGTAACAGTACTAATGGTTTAAATAATGACATAGACAGCTGATGAGAGAAACCATAATACTCATGCATACGTGCGTTCAAGAGGAAAGAGTAAGGAAGGATAAACCGACGACCATATAGATGAGCGGCCTTGAAGAAGACCTGAAAGGATACCTTTCGATGTTATTATTAATGTAAATGTCCTAAAGATTATTATAAGTAAATTGGGTTTCTGTCGTCTGTGTCGTTGATCTTGTGTGGGATGTTTGATGGTACATGACCTATGAGAATCAATGAGATTATTGGTGTAATTTATGTTTCGAATCTGCAAAACTGACTGTAACTACTGCAAAAATTTGTTTTATTAAAGCAAATATTTGTTTTACCAACACGTATTCAATATTGTTCATTTTTAATAGTAAGAAAGACAACGATAAGGTTCCTAGAATTCAATTATAGCAAGACATGCGAAGAATGCAGGTAGACGAAAAGTGGGTATGTATTGTTAAATATATATACAAAAATACTAAAGCACAAGTAAAAATTGGAAAACCTTTGACAAAAAGTATAAACATTACAAAAGGACTGAAATAAGGATGTACCTTCTTGCCTTTATTATTCAATATTTGTGTGGAATAAGCACCAGAAACGACAATTTGGTGGAATGGGATTCTAATACGATGAATATTACTTCACTCGCTGTAGTTCTATCAGGTTATCTTTGTACAGGGTGAAGAAGACATCACATACATGTGACGAAAGTTGAAGGAACAGTTTGAGAAATGGGGCCGGCGAATTAACTTCAAGAAAACCCAATATTATATATGCACCGGTAATGAATCAAACAATTTGAACTCATGAAACCATCCAAGCATGCAGAGAATTGAAATACTTGGGTATAATATCCGACTCAGGCAAGATAGGCAGAGATGTAAAGAGAAAGATTGCGATGGGAAGACACGCCACAAAAGCACCGCACGCAATAATATGGAATAAGAACATTAGAAAGGAATTGTAGAAAAGCATATTTCAAAATATAATCGAAAGCATAGTTGCATTCGGCGGAAAAATGTGGCCAATAACCAATAAATCATGTAATAAGATTAGAACAGATGTATGCAGCTAATCCAAACAGAAATCATATTGTGAAAAATGGGTGTAACAATATCTATCAGTTCCTAACTAGAAAACAAAGCACTTAAATGGCATGGACACGTATAGAGTATGCAAGAGAAATGGTGGCCAAAGAACATCTAATGTGATCACCAAGAGGTACAAGAAAAAGAGGTTGACCAGCCGCCAAGTGGGATGCACACAAAAAAATGATATTCATCGAAAAGAACTAGAGGAAGATGATCGGGAGGACCGAGAAAGATGTAATCTGAGAATGACAAATCTTTAGATGGGAAAATGTCAATAGAAAGAAAAGTGAGAAAAAGAGAGAAACAATGTGCGATTACGGAAAGAAACAGAGTAGTCTTCACAACAATTAGTAGACGAGTCTTTCGTTAAGAAGTAGTACACGAGCATTTGCATGAAAATCGCGAACACTTGGAAACTAGGGTGAAGCTTCCGAATTTGTGATCCGATGGCCACCCTTCTCCTCATCATGATTCATGGGAAGAAATCTGGCATAAACATTAGAGTACATTCATATAATATAGTCACTCACCATCTGGGACAATGGTACGAATAAAACTACACCGCTGAAATGTTGTCATTATCTAATTGACTAACATAATATATTAGATGTAATACGATGAATGAAAATACCCACAAATTTATCTGGACGAAATAGGTACACATGTAACAGACAATGTGGAAATATTAGCGTTGTTAGAGATTATTTGCCTTTAGTTGTTGCAAACAAAAGTATAAAACTCAATATCGAAGAAGTATACAACAATAATGACCCAAGAATTTTTTTTGTAAGATTTAAATTTTCATTGCCGGAGCAGCTAGGCCCATAATAAATAAACTGGCATCACTTAAACAGATATGGGATACATTTGTTCAAAACTGCTATAGTGCATATAGTACGACTTAATATATGACCACGGAAAGCATAATTTTAAACAATACATGTTTAGTCAACTAAATAAGTATAGGTTGCAGATATTCATTGTAGTAAATGCATTATACACAAAAATTTTAGAAATACACGTTAGACATTGTTCATTAACACGTATAATCTGTACTGAAGGTAACAAACCTTCAGACCAATATAACACATTAGAATTCTTGATAAATATTTTGGAACTTTCTAAAGTATCACTGAGGACTGTGGTGGCTCAGTAATATACAGCCAGGCTTTGGATGTGATAGTTCGAAAGCTTCCTGGTTCGACTCACTCCAGGAGTCGGAAATTTTTCTAATTCCATGAGTGGTCGGTACTGGGTCCTGGTCTCAAAACAAACAAAAACACTCACACACACCAGGCAAGTCAGGCACGGTTTCGCACCAACAAGGTAACTCGCAGAGTCGGGCCCTGTTGTTCATAGCACAAACTAGCTTAGCTTTGCCTCGACACTGCGCAAGCGGTACAAACGAAGATCACGATTATGATGATGATAGGGAATCACTTTTCCCGGAGATTATGAAAGATTATTTATAATGCCTGCTCAAAGTAATAAATTAACACAATATCTCCAGTATAGATAGTGCCCGGACAGTATAAATAACGCCCAATTAATCACTTCTCCATAAGATATGCACTAATATACGTTTCGCTTTGTGTTTGTTACACAAACAAATGTAGTGATGGGATTTGCTACCCATCGTACCTAAATCTTGTGTGGGTCTACTAAGGAATTCATTTATTGATCCTACATACTTCTAACTTAACAAATATATTTTCAGAAGTAATTATGTTACGGTCACTGTTCTCTTGGCGATTAACCACATTTTGATCGATCATGACTGTTTTGTTCGTTGTTATAAAGAGTTTTGCCCATCTTACACTGTTAGTAATTCAGAAATATCCCATGTCATACACGTTTCGAAGACGTTCGCAGCACAAATTTCTCCTACAACAACACCTTCTATAGACGAAACGATGTATGGCTGTTAAACATTTTACTTATTTTTGGGACTACACTAAGCCTGCACGTGATATTTTCTTTAAATTAATTTAGCCTTACGTAATACAGGAAACAATCATCTGGATATGTTAGTTAGCCAAAAAAGTTAACGGATTACTATCAAAACATGTTGCTCGGTAGTTTTGATACAATCTATATACACGGATAATTATATATAATAAGCCATCGCAGGCTGTTTAGGCCCTTAGCTGAACAATTTTCTTCTATTCTTTTCTATTTTTAGCTTTTTCTTTCCAGTCTACCACTCTCATCCCCATTAAATCCTTCTTCACTGCCTCCATCCATCTGTTTCTTTGACTCTCCCTTCTTCTGACTTCGTCTTGGATTGTATTCAGCGGTGATGTTGATGTACGGGTGGTATAATTAATATTGTTGGTTCATTTTATTAAACTTTACCTTCCACAACTTAAGTGGTGAATACAATAATATTTTTTATTAATTAATCAATGTAAGAAAGCCTAAGAAAATTGAATGTGCTCCTCTGCTTGTATCATCATTGAGACTTAGTAACTTGTTAATTTATTTCGTCACCATTAAATTACCGAATTCTATTCGAAGCGGAGAACTAATAATGCTAAATATTGATGCAAAGAGTTTCAAAGTTTCGTCGAATCATGAAATAGCGTGCATAAGGGCTGTTAAGTCGTATTCGTATTTTCATAAATCCGAGTTATTATTCTTTCATGCTAGGGTGCGACCTGCTCTCAAAATTTTCTGGTTACCAGGTCACCTTTTAGAACTGGAGCTTTAAACTTTTAACCTTTACGTAAAATGAAAGAATAACTGTTTATGCGGAATTTTATGCAGTTCTATATAAGTTTTCTTATGAGACGTTTCACTTATTGGAGTACAGCAAATATTATGCTTCCATAATTATAATAGGTTTTGCCTATTTATAGACGTAATCGAAAATCAATTTAAGCTCTTTTGATAAAATTAATCGCTTCATAAATTAAAAATATAAATTATATTTCAAAAATTAAATCTTCTGC
>JABXWE010006688.1:0-11971 GCA_014611495.1 Limonius californicus
ATTTTAAAGTAATTATATTTTACAGATGATATTTGTAACATTGACATGCAATAACAACTGCTAATCAGTTTTTATAACCTAAGCATATTCTTTAATTAATAGAATGTATTAGGCATTACTTTTTGTTGAAAATGTGTAATAAAAGACTTATTAAAAGTTACTGGTTTTTGAATTGTTATTTGGTGGTGGAGTAGGTTATCGCAAACTGGAAGTGAACGGAATTAAATACGAATGGTCCAACATAGAAGGAGGAAGCCTAGTAAGAAGCAACAATACAAAAAACTAGCGAGACAATCACAGGACGGACACACGGACAATAAAAAAAGCAGTGGAACGGTTTATGGAAATGGAAATACAAAAGGGAAATATCAAAAAAGGAAAGAAAATTAAACAAGAAACAAGAGTAGAGAAAACATAATGAGGATTGGAACGTGGAATGTAAAAACAATGCTAGCAGTGGGCAAAATGCACGAAATAGCAAAAGAAATGAAAAAGTATAAATTAAGCATTTTAGTGCTTCAAGAAATAAGATGGAAAAATGAGGGAATGATTGAGAAGAAACATTTCACGTTATACTGCTCAGGAGAAAGGAAACAAGGGAGAAACGGAATAGCATTCATGGTCAATGTGGAAACCAGGAAGAGAATAATACAATTTAAAGCAATTAACGGGAGGATATGCTACTTAAGACTAGAAAACAAGCAAGCCAATATATCGATGATAAACTGCTACGCACCAACTGAAGAGACAGATGAAGACGAAAAGACAGAATTCTATGAAAAATTAGAACAAACGTGTGAGGACGTGCACAGAAATGATATACTTATAATAATCGGAGACTTCAACGCGAAGATAGGCAAAGAAGAATATAACAGGGACGTAGCAGGAAAACAAACAATACACGAAAACACAAATAACAATGGCGCCAAGTTGTGCAACCTAGCCTCATCAACGAAGTCATTTATAATTAGCACAAAATTTAAACACAGACTGCAACACAAAATCACTTGGATGATCCCTGGTAGAACCGACGGCAATCAAATCGACCATGTACTAATCTCAAAAAAGTGGATGAAATTAATACACGACGTAAGATCTTACAGAGGTGCAAATGCTGATACAGACCATATACTAGTAATAATGAAACTTAAAATGAAAATAATTAATAATACGAAGACAAAGGAAAAAAGAAGAAACTGGAATATAAGAAAGCTGAGCGACACAGAAACAAAAACAAAATTCCGCGAAGCGATAGAAAACACACTAACTACGCAAGAAGAAAACATTGAAAATGAATGGAATGACATAAAGATAAGTATTATTAAGGCAGCAGAAAAAGCAATAGGACAAAAGAATAACAAAATATCGAAAGAATGGTTTGACGAAGAGTGCCAAGCCAAGAACGACGAAAAGAGCGAAGCAAGGAAGAAATGGATCGAGACAGGACGAGCCCAAGAATTAAACGAATATAGAAAAGTTAAACAGAAAGCAACAAAACTATAGAAAAAGAAAAAATCCGACTGGATCACCGACAAAATGCAGCTGTTGGAAGTAAACAATAAAGATAACAGAAAACTTTTCGAGTATATAAGACAGTTTAACACAAAAAAATCAACAAAAGCAAAAATAAGTAAAAGAGATTGGGAGACACACTACACAGACTTATATAAAGACACAACAGAAAAAGCAGATGAAGAACTAAATGACGAAAGAGACAATGAGGTAGACACCCCTGCATACGAGGAATTTGCAGAAGTAGGTAGTTAAACAACTTAAATTAAGGAAAGCCGCAGGACCAGACGAGATAAATAACGAACTAATAATTAATGGAGGAGACGAGCTGCTAACAAGAATATATAAACTAATAGTTAAAATATGGACTGAGGAAAACATGCCGCACGACTGGAAAAACGGTCAAATAACGCCAATTTATAAAAAGGGAGATGCAACGAAGTGTAGTAATTATAGGGTAATTGTATTATTGAACACGACATACAAAATCTTAATTAGGGCAGTATCAACAGGGATTTAGACAAGGAAGATCAACGGTAGACGCAATCCACACGTTAACACAAATAATAGAAAAATGCTATGAACATGATATTGAAATATACATCCTTTTCATAGACTTCAAACAAGCGTTCGACTCCATTAATAGACAGCAACTATTGAGAGAAATGAAAAACATGCAAATACCAGGAAAGTTAATTAGACTGACAAGAATGACAATGGCGAATTCTACAGCAACAATAACTACAAATGAAGGCAACACAAACGAAATTAATATAGAAGTGGGAGTGAGACAAGGAGAGGGACTTTCAGCCACTCTATTTAATATAGCGCTCGAAGGAGCCATAGCAAAGTGGGGAAATAAAACGATAACGCACAGCTCTACGCAAATAATTGGATACGCTGACGACTTAGCGCTGATAGCAAGGGGCAAAAGTAGCCTAGAACAAAAGGTACTGGAACTCATAAGAGAAGCTGAAATCAGAGGTTTAAAAATAAATGAAGAAAAAACAAAATACATGGAAAGCACAAGAAGAGGAAGAGGAAATCCAGCGGAAATGAAGGTAGGAAGATATAGCTTCCAAAGAGTAGAATATTTCAAATACTTAGGAGTAATGGTAGACGGAAACAACGAAAGAAGTCCAAAAATCACAGAAAGAATAAAAGCCGGAAACAAAGTATATTGGAAATATGAAAAGTTTTTGAAAGACAGAAATATTAGCAAAACAACAAAGCTAAAAATATATAAAACAGCGATAAGACCAGTCATAACCTACTCCGCGTAAGCAATGTGCTTAACCAGGAACGATGAAGAAAAGATGAGAATACTGGAAAGGAAAATAATAAGAAGGATATACGGACCAACGCAGATGCCGGATGGAGAGCTCAGACAACTTATGAACTTTGAAGTGAGAAATATAGGTACTAGAAGGAGAAGACATAGTTAGATTTGTAAAGGCACAAAGGCTTAGATGGTTTGGACACACCCAAAGAAAGGAACATGATGAATTAATAAAGAAAATACTAACCTGGAGACCTATGGAAAATCGACCAAGAGGAAGACCAAAGATCAGATGGCAATCTGTATTTAACAATAAGCAGGACATATGTTAGTAAATAGAGGGCATGAGATGGTGGCATGGTTGAACTTCAACGATTTATAAGTTTCTACATACTGTGTTGTATACAATACAGGAGCTTGTGTTAATGGTTAATCAAATCTATGTGGTAGGTCTAGCGGTTTGCGTCTTTTTAGTTTATTTATGCTTTCACTATTATCAAGCAGGTTAAAAGTCGAGGCATTTGGATGATATTCTAGTTTCCTTAAGTACTTGATACTTGCTTGACTTAGGATTTGTTATACTTTACACCTTTAAGGATTGTTAAAATGAAGTGATGCCGCGTTAGGTATTGGTGCAATCAGCTCACATTAATAGTCGCCGGCATGGTTTTGCAACTATAACTTAAATTTGGAGGTGTTTTAATACTTCGCAAGTACGCAAACACCACGTCACAGGTACGTGCCAGGACCGCCAGCGAGTAAGTTGTCAATAATGTATAGGAATTTGATATAGGTACGCCTAGGGGATGCCTATATCCAACAGTGGATGTTAGACGCTGCTTGAAGAAGATGATGATGTACAAAATTTACGATTTGTTACATCAAATTGTCTGTCTATTTTCCAGCATTTCCTTTTTTTAAGTGTAGTAAGCGTATAAGCATTAAACTAGCTTATTTTTGAAATCATTTATTTTAGTGTAAAGTTTCTCTTGTGCTACATTTCTTGCTACGTGGTATTTACGAATGACTCGTATCTAACCAGATCTTTGCCCATTTATTGATGATTAATGAATAACCAACAAACCTAGGTCCATGAAATAACATTTCACAAAACTTTAAAGTTAATCTTAGAGTAACAATAAGTTGTTTCTATAGAAATTCCATTAAAATAATATTTTGAAAAGAAAAATTGTTACGTAACCGTAACAGTAACGGTTGCAATGTTCCCTTACACTACATCAGCAAACACTTGGGGGTTAGGTAGTTAATATGTAAGCTCTAGCTCATAGCAATATATTTCTATATTTGACGACTTCCTTTAATGATTCTATATCTAAAGTTTCCATTTTATCTTTAGGGTTTTCTAACAAAAGAACCGAATGTTGTTAGAAGAAAATTAGTTTTGTTATTGACTCGTTTTGTTGTTTTTGTTTTGACAAAATGTCTATTCTTTTCTATGGATTGCGAACTTATGAATGTTCAGTTTTAATTTACCTTTCCCCTTATTAAATTATCATTAATGTCGGTAGAGAAATTATTGTAAGAAACAATATTTTTTTGTACCGGAATTCAGTCTGGTATCTATTTTGAAATAACGGAGCACCAAGTAGTAGGTGAACCAAAAAGCTAAAGCCAGCAGTTTTGTGTTGAAAACAATGATTTGAGTATAATAAATTTGTTTAGGTGTGGTAGTAGCTCAATTGACAGAGCGCTCGCTTCCTGGGCAAAACGTCGATTATGGCTTGGGTTCGACTGCCAGAATTACCAACGCAATGTTTAAAAATCTTGTGCTGTAACTCAACACACACAATTTCCCAATCCGGTTAGGAACTGTGGGATTTTAATGCTAAAATTCTTCTCTGGAAATTTTGTCGTTAAGATTCGACTTTAAACTGTAGATCCCCTTTGTTTCTACCCTAACACTAAGGAGAAACACGTGGCAGAGAAAAGGCCGATGTTTAGCAGTGGCACGACAAGGCTGTTGATGATGATAAATTTGTTTACATTGGTTTTCTTCCTGTAAACGTTGTATTTTAATCGTTTACAATTATTGCTTATCACCAATACCTACATCTAGAAACGATATGTCATTTGTTTTCTATTACATATATGAATTTTTTATGATAGTATAAGAAGAGAGTATGTAGAAGGGGCCATGACAGAATTTGAAATCCCCAAAAAATTAGTTAACCTTACCAAAATGCAGTGGCGGCTTGTACTAAAGGGCACAAGGGCACGTGCCCACCCAACCACCAAGATAAACACAGAAAGAAATTCGCATGTAATTTAGTGCATTATTTTAATTTCATTATTTTAACGATGGTATCAAATTTTCCTTCCGCACCAAAGGCGCGGCTAACACGCTCAAAACTATGTTCCGAGGAACGCTCTGATTTGTACCTATTTAGACTATTTAGAGGATGATTCGGTTGCCTATCGGTTATCTTCGCTATACGCGATATACCAGGCGAATGGGGCACCGAGCACATTGTTCCCGTTTGCAGTCAACGTTTGAATTTGCACTTTGGAGCGCTGTTTTCGCTCAATCGCGCGTTTGAATTCAAAGACGAAAGTGACGTTTTGTTAATGATGGAAGTTAATTGTGTGCAAAAAGATCGACTGAACGCATTGGCGGTCCTATCAATAGAAAAGAAGTTCGTCCAGTCTATCCCGGATTTTGACAACAAAGTCATAGACGTCTTTTCCAGCATGAAAAATAGGAGAATGGATTTTATGTACAAAAAATAGGTAAGTTTTTTCTTGTGCCCACCCTCGTTTTTAACTCACGAGCCGCCACTGCCAAAATGACCATCACACAAACAAAAAACAGGGTGAAATGCCAAGCAAAACTTTCGCAAGAGTTTGAAGTATGAAACGGGCTCTGACAGAGAGATCGACTTTCCACTATACTTTTTAATCCAGTAGGTACTAGAGAAATGTAGATATCAACACAGGAGGAAATATATATAGCAGGACCTGCCAATACATGGCTTACGCAGATGATGTGGTCATCTTAGTAAGAAACGAACAGTCACTAAAAACAGCATATTGTGGACTGGAAACAGAAAAAAAAAGTCGGGTTGATGGTAAACGAAGAGAAAACTAAGTATATACTGATGAATAGAGAGGTCAGAAGAGAACCGAGAAATATACCTACATATAAACAACCACACGTTCGAGGAAGTACTGCACTTCAAATAGGTACTTAGGAAGCACAATACAAGAGAAAACGACACAAGCACGGAAATAAAAACTAGAATTACAAACGGAAAGAAGCAGGTACGCGTTACAAAAAATATTTCAATCAAGAAACGTGCCCCGAAATATGAAAAAAAGAATATATAAGATCATAACCCAATAGTAACCTACTCAAGTAAAACATGGGTACTGAAAATGGAAGATGAGAAAAATCATCCGAAAAATATACGGCCCGGTTCTAGAAAGGGGAGAATGGCGGGTTAGAATAAACTATGAACTGATGAATTTATACGAAGACCTCAATATAGTCGCCACAGTTAAAGCGCAGAGGCTGAAGTGGTTGGGAACGCCATAAAAGGATGACAAATGATAGAGGATCCAAGGCGGCGTATTCCAAGATACCGGAGGGAGCGCGAACCAAGGAAAAGATGGGAGGACGACGTAGAAGAAGATCTAAGGAAGATGGGGGTGAACAGACGGAGGAGGAAAGCCCTCGATAGATCAGAGTGGAAGAAAGTAATAGAGCAGGCTGAAGTCCTTTGCTGGCCGTAGAGCCGTACGAGAGAGGTATGAGTTTTGTTGACTGATATTTGGAATTAACTTTTTTGAAAAATCATCAATGTTTTTTTTAGTGGCAGCGAAAACTGCAAAAATATTGATCACATACTTGCTCCGTAATCTAGGGAAATGTGCACTGTTTTATTTTGATTACCAAATTACTCAGAAACGCGAATGGTTCATAGAAGTTTCCTTCTACATATAGAAACCGTTTTGGACATACGGGGCATTGTTGGTTTTCACATCCAAATAGTCGAGTATTAAAACAGTAATTAACGCAAAATTTGTTTTTATGAAGATATTATTCCTCCACAAATATTCCAAATTTCAGAAAAAATATTTAATAATTTATCAATAAATTTTTATATCTAAGTACGAAAGAGGTTTGATTTCAATTGTAACCAAAGAAAGCAATGGCACCATTGAACGCCTTATGGATGACTAAAGGCCGTATTACATGGGGCGGTTTTTCAGTGCAATCGGTTGCTGCAGTCAGTTGCTGCGATCTGTCATGATTGGTTTTGCAGCAATCGGTTGCACGCTTATATGTATTTACACGAAGCAATTGCTCGCAATGGTTTGCATGCGATTTCTTATTCCAATGTACGGTACCAACCTTATCGAAATTATTATTCCTGAATAGCTATTATTAAACGGAACTATTAAGAATTATTAAACCCTACAAGCTCCAAGAAACAAAACAGGTCAACGAAACAAACAGAACTCAGATCACAACTAAACAGTGTTAAACAGTTACTGTTGGTATTATTACGTATTAACGTATACATAACTTCGGTGAATTGTTTAGTTTCGTGCGGTTGGCAACAATAAATTACTACATTGCACGAAAAAATCGCATGGAAATTAGAACAGGTTCTATACGAAAAAATCGCCTGTGCAATCGGTTGCGGCGCTCGGTTGCATGAGCAATTTGTGCATTACACAAAGCAGTTAGTTGCCACAACCAGCAGCTGCAACCGATTGCATTGAAAAATCGCCCCATGTAATATGGCCTTAACTTGCAATACCATTATCTCTAATGCATTTTGAAAGAGAGCTTTGTTATACATTTTATACGACAGCTCTCTAATATAGTTTATAAAAAAGCTGGTAACTACAAAAAATTGCCTTATAATAAATTACCTGGAAGAACTGTATCGAATAAAGTTAATACCTACCTAGTCTAATGCGGAACACCCAATAGGAAAATTTAAGTTATATTACCGTGGCGTTAGAATAGCCACAGTTTATTCAAATAGTTGGCCTTGAAAACAAAACTGGTGAATTACATCATGGCAACCACACAGAAATGATCAACAATTTTCCGCGAGTGGGACGAAAGAGTAATCGCGAAAAAATTTTCAATCCGTTTCCAGATCTCGAATGAACAAGACAAGAAGATGAGTCAGACGGAGGAGCAGCAAAACCCTGAGCAATTAGAGGTTACAAAACTCAGTAGTAAGTTTCATTATTTATCTAATTTCCTGTTCCTCTCATGTAAAATTTAATTTTTTTTAATGTGTAACACGCCTACTTTTATTTGCTTTTTCGTATAAGTTACCCACAACGTTCTCGGTTATCCAAACCTTATCAATTTGACTTTGTACATGTGTATGTTTGATAAGCAATGTTTTTGTATCTAATCCATTTTTATCTATGGCAGTAGAAGAAAAAGGTAGAGAAGTGACAAAACACACTATAAGAAGACGTGTGTGGGAACACCTAGAACGCAATGGATTTTCAAGCTTCCCTAGGCCTGTGTATGGGCGAATTCCAAATTTTAAAGGCTGTGAAGAAGCTGCCGCTAAGCTGTCAGAAGTTGATGATTACAAAAACTGTAAAAATGTTGAAATTAATCCCGACAAGCCCCAAGAACCAGCTAGAATTTTAGCCTTAGAAGACAAGAAGAGTCTGTATGTACCTGTCCCCCGACTTAAGGAGGGCCTGTTGAAACATATAAGCGTACCTGAAGACGGGGATAAAGCTGCCTTAAAAAATGCCGTCAGCCGTAAAGGAATTGAGGAAAATGGACAAACCATTGGTGTGAATGATAGCATTCACATTGATTTGCTTGTCCTTGGCAGTGTTGCTGTTTCAAAAGAAGGTATTATCATTTTGACGGGTTGACATTTGTAGATAAGCTTTTTGGTTTTGTAGGTTACCGTATTGGAAAGGGAAGGGGATATGCCGATTTGGAGTATGCTATTTTGCGTGAAATGAAGGCTGTAGATGAAAATACAGTTGTTGTCACAAACGTCCATGATTCACAGGTAATTAATTGCTTTTAAATAATTCTTTTAACAATTTTCACTGAAATTATTTTTATTTTAAAAGTTTATTATTATTAGTCTGCAACAACCTATGGTTGTGCAAATGTATATTTTTTACAATTATGTAAATGCAGATTTTGTTGGTAAAAAAAAGGTGTATCTACATTTTTTACACTATGCTGGGCACCCAGAAACCTTTTTATTTTAAAACTTGCCATATGAACATTTGTTTGAGTGTACTTATATGATTTGTTTGGTTTTATGCATATATTTGAAAGAGTAAATACAAATTTTGAATCTAAGGAATGAATTATTTATAATATATACTTGCTCTTGGTTTAGCTACAGCGTGGCTACTTAAGCTGGGTTCGTCCATACTTCTCAAATATTTAAAATGGCTTTAAGAAAAGTTTAGGGCATTTTTCTGCGTGATCTAAAATTATTTTTAGACATTAGGATGATTGGTGGAACTGGTGCAAACCTACCTGAGTTGTTTTAATTGGAAGGTCCAGTATATTATTAAATTTTTAAATTTGTCGTTGATAGAAGATCAAAATGATTTGTTTTGTATAGCTACCCGAATCTATCATTTTTATGTGATTGATTTGCATGAAATTTTGACCAAATTTGCTATGGCTTTGTGTAGCTAGTGAAACTAATTAATTCTAATTTGATATAAAAGTTTGTTGATGTTCAAAATTAATTTGTTAATTGAAACTTGGCATACTGTATAGTGTGATTGTTATTGGTAAAGTGTGTTATTTTCTTGAAATGAAACACCTTGTTTATTTTTTCATATGTGTATTGTGGTATACTTCAGTTGTATTTTGGATAATTTACTAATTTATAGAGTAATTTATAACATACAGGTTTGTGATCTAATACCAGCCAGTTAATTACTCTGCATCTCTTGGAAGGCAGTATTAAACTTGTAGTTTTACATTTGTTAGACAGCTGCAAATTGATTGTTGGAATTTTTGTAGATTTAGTTTTCTAAATATCTTTGCAATTTTCTTTATAAATGTGTTTAAACAGTATCAAATTTCTCTTCCTGAGCTATTTAGCAGCGAAAAAATTAACCAAATATGCTTTTTCACAGATATAGTTAAGTTTAGTATATTTTGGGTAAACAAAAATAGTGTTAAAGTACCTTCTATGCAGACAATTTTGTCCTATTTAATCTACCTTTTATTTCTTACCATTTTGCATCTGCTGTTACGGTTAATTGATTTGTTATGATGGAGATAATTATTAGGAAATTTAATAATTCTGCATTGGTACACTTGATAATCGAGAAACAAAATTAAAATTCTTACACTAGCGGCATTGCAATGATGTGGTAATTGGTACTGTCATTTTTCATTCAACAATAAAATATCGGTAACATTGTCGTATGTAGCTAACACTAAGAAACGTGTCATATAAAGCTATAGTAGTGATGCCCCAAAAATGCGATACTATATTAATTATTGTATATTCTCAAAAGATAAATTGTGTATAGAATGTACGTATTTTCTTTAATTATATCTGCTTAGTATCTACTAATAACTGTGATTCTCCAGACATATATAGGGTTATTCACATAAGATAATGTTTTTATGCAACCCATTTTACAACTCATCACATCGTCATCATCCCCAGTGTTCAAATATTCCATCGCTGGACGTAAGCCTCCCTAAGTTCTCGCCATGTTATGCGATCTACCGTCGCTTCCATCCATAATTCACTTTAAATGTAATTTTGAATTTTTATATATTACGATTCATGGGCATTTTAAAACGCGTGTTTTTTTTTAATTTGACGTCAAAGTTGGCGCTGAAAAGTTCATTATGAACATACCACGGAACCCTAACCCTAGTTTTATAAATAGATTTGGCAAGAAAGCATTCAAATACAAACATTTCAAAATAGTTTTAATAAACAATAAAGATCCATCAAATGATAATAAGTTAATTGTAAATAATTGCAATAAACAAACAATTTATAACAAATGATCGAAATGCTCATCGCCTTCACCTAAGCACGCTCAAACTATTCGCACAATCCCATTGCTGACATTTATTATCATAATACAGATGGTAATTAATTTCATACCATTTTTCCATTTGTGCTGCAATTCATTCAGGTCATGTATTGGCTGCTGGGTTGAGGTTTGAAGAATCGGTTGATTTAAGACTAGCAGGTGATTAGCTCACTGCTCGCGCAGGCTTAAAAAGTAGGCGTAGACATAAATATATCCAAAACAAAATCCCTAAGAATCAACAATAACAACACGAATCGACATCCAGCACGTGTCCACGTCATCGCAGCGGGTCGGTCGCGAGCTCAATCTGTTCGCATAAGTACGGCACATCGACGGCCGGTTCCAGCATTCCCGAAGAAGGTTCGCGGGACGCCGGAACGTCGAAAAAAATCGGCATATATAATCTATTCACGATTGATTTGCCATCCAACAGGCTGTGGAAATCTGGGGGAATGTGTGGTATCATTGAAATTTGTCAATTAATTAAGTTGGGTTATGCTAGTTTTTCTTGATGGAGGTTATGTTTTTTGAAAGCAGGCAATGTTGCCAGTGGAGCTTGTTTGTTCATTTAACGTCCGCCTATTGCTGCTCAATATTGGTTTATAATACTTAGATATAATAATGATTTAATTTTAAATAAAAATAATAACAATAATTTAAATGTTGTCGTAACACATACCAAATACATATTGCTGTTCTTTTTTCACGAGAATTCTGAACTCAAATCGTATGTATACAGAGCATATTCCACGCCATTCTTTGTTGTCCTGTATTTAGGTCTTGCAGCAAATTGAGAAGAATTAACAACTATGCCGCTCATATTTCAAATTGATATTATGGTAGTCCAGTGGTTGACTGTTTGCCTCTGGTGCCAAGATACCCAAGTTAGTATTCCACCGACGTCAGTGTTTTTCTCGGGCGAGATAAAAACTGTAAAACACTCATTTACAATTTAGATGCCAAAAGAATATCCCCTACCCTATTCCACCTTCATGCTATCACTAGAATTATCTGAATCATCGGCACTCTCCGATTCTGAATCAGATTCCCCAATTGAAATAATGAAAGGAGGAATATTTTCAAACGATAAATTTCCCATATGTTTTGTCCAGTCTTCCGAAATAAGTTTTT